>DWHO01000103.1:0-27201 GCA_018247575.1 Eurytides lysithous rurik | reverse complement strand
TGAGCGCAGGATGTCTTGTGTTTCCGCATGGGCAAACAACAATACGTCCGACTCGGACGAGAGCGCGAGCCGAACTGAGACATATATGTGTTGCTCGCACGGGCGACCTAACACGTAAACACACCGGTGTGTTTACCGCACTGTGAGACGCGATTTATTTCGAACACACATTTGTGTTAAGCCGCGCGTGGTTCAAAATTTTTTCACACACGGTTGTGTTTCAGCAGTGAATGTGTTAACTGTTTTAACCTATCAGTATTTTCGCTATTACCAATATAATTTTCACGTCCTACCCCCGATGGGTAAGGAATCGCTGACCTGTGTGGTCATATCTTGAAGTATACATATCTTCTCATTATGGCACATCCAGGTTTCATTAGCATATTCCCAAGCCCAAAACCCAAAAAGGAGAGTTCGTAATTGACTAAACAGAGCCAAAATAGAATATAGCAGAATTTTAACCAAACTAACCAAGGGTTATTTAAAAATGATATTTTTGAAGCGAAATAGTTATTCGTCAGTTTTCCCACCTCACACTGAGAGTAAAGTTGAAACAATAGAGTTAATTCTATGTAAATTCTATTTAAAGTACTAACAACTTTAGAATATCGCGCAAATTTACATTAGAATGAGGCTTTTGAGAAACTTAGCAACGCTTCCATGTCTCAACACTTTGTTCCTTCTCGGCTATTAGAGTTAGGGCTCCCGATACCCACGCCAAAAGAGATGTGTCGCAGTTTTATTTTTCCGTATAGTCAGAATAATGAATATTCTGACTCCATTATTTATAATAGTTGATGTTCTATGTTAAAGTTATTTTGTCTACTGCTTCTACTTTGTGTATATAAGTTCACAAAATATGATATATCTTATACATATATCATATTAATATTAAATGAGGTGTGACGATACAAAGAAAAATTAAACTATAACATATATTGTACAAACTATAACTATATATTGTACCATACTATTCTTTTTTAGAATTTTTTACCCCTGACATTTGCCCTTTACTCATTGCTTTCGAAATGGTTTAATTTTATTGCAAACTGGTCGTAAATAATTTAATGTATTAACAAGCAGGAGATTCGTTGATTAACGTATTAAAGCTTGGCAAGAGATGACTTTAATTCAGCGAAAAACACTACCGCAAAACATTTTTTAGTTCACGTCGTATTGTGAACACTTGAAGGCCATTCAGAAAAAAACATCTCGTATATACGTAGTAATTAGCGATCCAGTTCGCTTTTCACTGACATGTCCAGATTGAAAACAAGGCATCGATTGGTTACACTGCTTGTTATTCCCGAATAGACTTTTTCGTGGTTATGACTTTGTATGAGTTTGTAATGTACTTCTTATAATTACAAATATATATTTATATAATGAAATAATTTGTTTAGTGTTATGTTTGTCTTGCACTTAATTAACTGTTCCTTATTTGCTATTGTAATTTTTTCTTTAAATATTTAATAAAAATGAGACTTGTAAACTTTCCTTAATTCCGACTTTATTATTCTCGCGATTTTGCCCTCATATTTTGATGTCGTTTCTCACTTTTTGTAATTTTAATTTGGTTGGAGAACAATTTATATAACTCTTAGTCCTATGTATAATATAATAAACTTAAATATGACATAATAAAAAAAGATTTATCGTCTATCAGGCATTTAACTATAGTCGCCTTATACATCTACGGTTATATTGATACACTCAGATGATATTAATAGTTTCATCCAACCGATTTCGGCCTTGGTGGCCAATCTACACGAGAACAAGAGATCTGCGTAGAATATGTTAGAGTGCACAAGTGTTTGCGCCGACACAGATGTACTCATTCTTCCCCTACCGTGATAGTTTGATAGGGATGATACCTGACATAAACGGAGAGAGATCTGGCGCAAAGGCGGATATATTAAACATACCTCATAGTCAGTGGCGGTACTACCATACAAGCCCAAAAATCCATCTTGCCCTACTAAGGAGTAAAATTTATAAATTTTAATTAGCGCATTATTCCCGCAATGCTCAAATTAAAAAATAATTTATTCGGGAATTATGTGTTCAAGCTGGGCTTTTGGGCTTGTATGGTAGTACCACCACTGCTCATAGTGATAAATACTCATAGCCTCCGGTAAATAGTGTCCACAATTCGAGATCGACGGACGAATGTACCATCTTACTTTTTTGGCAGTCGGGCGCTTGAAACTGCAACACAGTTATTGACCATCGCGGGATTGGTACCCTCTGATTTATAAACGGATCAATACCCATGGAGGTAGTTATCAGATAAGGAGAGATGAATATTGGCCATCGGTTTTTTTTTTTTGAATATAGGACGCCTCTAAGTGCCTCGCGGGGCGTTGACGCGCTTCACTCGCATTGTTGTTGCACCTAGAGCGGGGCAATCGATGCCCGATAAAGAGGCAAGTGTTCGCCGTATCTCATTACCGGGGCGTCGCGGTGCTCACATTCCTGCATGTTTTGTTCCACATGGGCGTAATAACACGTCGTCAGCCACGGCTCGTTACGAATACATTTGTCTGCTCAGAGAACACGGAGAGGAATGGCCAACGCCGACAATTATGCTTTATTATGTAATTGAAATGTACTGAGACGGAACTCTCGATATGGCCTAGCGGCATTTTTTCACCATTTACGTGTTCCGTTAATTCTAGCTTACGATGTGCTGTAAATATGTTGAATATGAGTAAGTTTTTTTTCTTCTTGGAATTTAAATGCTAGTGCACCTGTCGGATTGTGTTTTTTTACTCAGTAACATTTTATTTAGAGAGAGAGCTTTTTTTTGTAACGGACTGTTGTTTGGGCAGCAGAATGACACAGTAGCCTGTGTACAGTGTGTGTTGGCTTTTACAGTGTGTGTGTGTGTGTGTGTGTGTAGCCTTTTACAGAAAATAACAAATCTGGAAATCGAAACCTACCCAAACAGTGCCGCGAGCAAGTTTCAGTAATAATAATGATTTCATTAGCAACATTCTGAAATTTTCAGCTTAACTTGAATAATATATTAAAAATGTATACTATTTCTGTTCGACACTATTCTTTAATTATATATAATCAAAACGTTTAACATCACCGAATGATCTATAAAATCAGAAATAACGTAACCTACATTTTGAAAGTTAAAGTTCCCTGTACGAGTCGGTTACAGTTAACGAGGCTTGATAAAATTTCCTTATTTACTTATCATTGGCCCGTTCGATTTTATTAGCTCTGTAGGCCAGAGTAAATCTTATTGTTAAAATTTCGCTGTTTTTGCGGGGACATTATGGTTTTAGTAAATGTTGTATTATTTGAATCAACGAAAAAGTTTTACGTTCCTTCCTAAAACTTTTTAACAAAAATTTGTAAGAGAATTTCAATAATACTATTTTAGATAAACGTTTGTAAACACCTAGCTATTAAAATTTAATCGTTATGAAATAGTAAGTATGGGTGAGAGTACATTTCAGTGTGAAATATCGATGCCAACTCTGATAACCAATGTTATCTTGAGTGTATTATTGATTTATCAGACATCAGCATTTTCAAGTACTATATATATTAAAACCCGTTTCGAACGATTTCTAGAAACCATGACGGCATAATCAGGTATTTCTACCAAAATATGGTAAAAACACGACGAGCTTTTGTTTATCAACGTTTGTATTAACATAGATAGTTAACATGAGATAGTTTTCTGATTTAATAAATTTATTTAAAAAAAAACAAGTGATATTTACTAAATCGTGTTGTATATTAAGCGTAATTATCTTTTACACTTACGCTTTTGTGATTATTTGTGAAAATGTTTAATTCATTTCGCCATTAAAATAAACGACTGCATGTAGTAATCTATAAAACAAACGCTCAATTGCCTATAATACGCTACTGTCTTTACATGTTAAAAGGTAATTGAAATTCGCATCGCTGAGTTTTAAAGAGATACTGGTCGACTTCCAAGAGAATTTTATTCTAAACGTTTATAACTCTAGTCAATCACTTTAATATCTTAAACAATCGTGCTGCATGTTTATTGTATTCCCATAAGCGAAGTGTGTTTATCGTTTTTCACATTGTCTATTATAATAAATCCATCGTCGAGCCATCATTCATGACGTCGTTAAAGGGTCGTTCTATTTTACAAACGCTGCATAGGGCAAACTGTATTAGAGGAATGTTGTCTGCGGTAATGGTATGATGGTAAAAACCAATTTATAACTACTGTTTTTTACTTTTATTATATTTTTTGTGTATTATATCTAACGGTACATAACAACGCATACATGATGGTCGGGACCTGTATGCGGTTTTAATTTTGTGTTATTATCTTTTTTATTATTCGTTTTTAAACCAGTAAATTATTCTTAGATTTATACGAATAGAAAGAAGAGAAAATACGATTATTCCGATAATTAAAACAAAACATGAGATAAAGTAGAAGGTATTTTTCTAATAAAATATTTAGTCGCTACAAACTTTTAGCTACAAAGAATAACATTATGGTTATATTTTTACATTAATTTTTTACAGAAAATAATATTATTTAGACTTAATTTTTTTTAAATGAAGGTTCATGTTTAAGTCGATAAGGAAAGGGTGCGCTTTCAGATGTATTTATTGTTCTTTTCGTGAATAAGCCACTTTGTTTTAGTCAAATAGCAAAAAGCCTATGAGGGAATATTGCATCCTTGTTCGGCGTAGATACGACTAGCCATCAATCGCACGAACGTGCTCCGAGCAACCCATAGGAGATTATCCCGGCTCGCTACTGAATAGAACATACCAACCCTCCGACGGATTCACAGGGGAAATCGCTATTACATACACGCTTATTGCATTACCCCTCTTTATTATGTTCGAGCGGGCTGCTTTATGATTTTTATCTATACGTTCGCAGCGCTTTATATAGAACAATGCGCAATATTAGCACGTAATCGAAGTCATTAAATCTAAGAACGAAATGCTATTGCACCTGAATTAAGCTCATGAATCGGTCAATTAAACAATGTAAAGTTATATCGGCGATTACTATTGAATTTAGTTTTTGCTACATTAATTCCATCCAGGCGCTGGGTTGTGTAGTTTCAGTGTTTTCATTTGGTTGTTTTCAATCACTTTGAAGTTTTGAAAACAACCAAATGAAAATTAAATAAAAATAAAAAAAAATTAGTGTCGATATATCAATTTCTTAAATCTTTGGGTAAAAGGCAGCGCGAAACCAAGCAAGTTCTTTGTGTACGCATGGTTTGTTAGTCTCGTTGCATTATCTTATATAAAAACATAACCAGCCATTATCATTTCAATATAATAATGTATTTATTAGAAACAAAGGAACTGACAAAATTTGTTGTCTTCGAACGTATATCTGATAAATAAAAAGTTTTTTAAACGGAATAATGGAATAGATTGTTCAGTAACAATAAACATTTTTATTGAAAACATAACGTAATAAATCCTATAAGCAAAGAAATAAGAATATATATTGTAAAAAGTTACAACGTAGTTGTTTCTCATACAATTATGTTTAAAAATTAGGTTTTACTAGGACTTTGTCAATTCAGTGATTTTACGCTAGACATTCTACCTTCAGAAAAAGCTTAGATCTTGGGAGGTCCTTTTAATGTGTGCCGTTGTTGGTCATTCGTATCACAATATATTTAGTAAAGGGTACGGTCAAAGACAGGAAAGTATGTTTACGACCGCGGTTCGACTTGTTAACTAACGCAGGCTATTTTTATAGCCATATTTATCTCTTTGGAACAGCCAGTGTCGAAAATGATGACGCGTCCTGAATTTAGTATTAGTACAAGCTTTCATGTCTCCCTCCGCTGATCCCAATTTCTGTTACGAACAATTTTATAAGGATAACGGAGACGGAGCGGAGTGATTTTATGCTATATTTACATAAGAAAAATTCGATTAGGCGATCGTTTTTGCATTTATTCATAAGCCCATTCTGAATGGCGCTATGGTAGCTTAATAGAATTTTGGAGATTCGGTACAGATATTGTTTTACATTAAATAATATTCTACCTTTATACTTCGAGATACAACATTACAATTCGGTGTGATGCCCTATCACACCGACAAGAGAATATGGCTGTTTTCGTCACATTACGTGACACATTACACTGCGAACGAAGATTGGAATAAAACAAAATATATGCAACTAACTAATATAGAATACACATATGGTGAAAACTTTTGACAAAATGTATGCGAAAAGCAAGTTTGGACAAAAGAAAATATAAATTTTTTGTATGCATTAAACAAAGTTACGCCTCCATACAAATAACGAAATAAATTACTTGGGAAAGTGCAACCTTTTTGATTTCAGTACTTCGATATTATGGGGGATAGAGTCCTGATCATTAACATGGAAAAAAATCAATTGTTTTTGATTGGAAAATCACTCGTGCGACTGAATGAGGAACGGGTGAATAGTTGCAATGCGGTTCTCATCGCTGCCAACCGTAACTACCTATGTGGTTTTTTGTATGTACGTTGATTGCAAATGTGTAGGCGTTTGATTCGATATAAGTGATTATCGCCCGCGATATTAATGGTACTTGACATTAAAAACCCTTGAGAAGACTGTATTTAATAATTTAAGTGCAGAATTATAATTGTTCTACTACCTTACTTGAACTTTTTTAAGATTCTCTAGTTAGGAAATTGTCAGTTAATCAGTAATTCTAATTATGTTTTACTCGAGTACGAGACAGTTAAATAAAGGTGATGAATTTATCAAACAGTGTGTACGTGCGTAGATCCGTAGACAACATTTTAGAAATGCGCTCCCTTTTTGGTTCGTATTCATCCACCTTTAATAAACCTTGAATTCGTCATAGAATGCAGGTAATGTAACCAACCGAATTCGGCGGAGTATTAAAAAGCTTTATGAGTAGATTGTACAAGCATGACTACATGTATGTATCTACATGTCCTTGTACCAATATTTTCGCTGCAAATCTAAGTGTAATGTTGTTCCATTGTGCAATATGCTTACAAATTCAGTGAGAAAAAGTAAAAAGCCAAAATTCTTAATTGTAATTTTGAATGTTTTCGTGTCGATTTAGTGAAAAATATATATGTGATTTTTCTAATATGTCTTTTATTCTTATTATTCTTTCGGTTTAAGCTATTGTTAATTAACAATTGTGTAACGTCACTGATTCTTTCGTTTGCAACTCATTTTTGTAGCTGTTCGAGAACACGTTTGCCAACTAATGACGGCATACGCACACGATTGGGCAAAGGGCATCCCCCTCGCGTTTTAATTTTTTTCTATTTGCATCCCCGTTGCTGTAATATATTGATTAATTTGTGAAGAGAGAACTGTGTATCCCTTTTAGGTTATGTTAAAAATTCGTTATATGACAAGCAGATGAGATCCATGCAAAACCGTGGCAAATGCCAGGTGAATAAGCGAGAGTTTAATTATTCCGTCAAGCAGTTGTGTACAAACACTATTGGATTCCGTTTTGAAGTGCAATGTTGTCGACGTTGATAGATCAGATATAGAGAGATCTATCTCTATGAGACGAGTATATCAGCATCAAGCCATTTTAAATACTTTGGTTCGCTTATAGTCTTTAGGTGCTAAACCTGCTTATCTCGTCACTTTGTTATGTCTTTTATAGTTATATATAAACACAATTTTAAGGATAAAGTACAACATATTGACGCCGATTTGAGAATATTCGTGAGAATTTTTTGAGGTAAACCCGGTTAGTAAAACGTAAGCTTTTTTTTTATTATTATAATATCGATCTACATCTTTAAAACCAACTGAACGTAACATTACATCAAGATTTTCAGCGTGTCATCAATGATAAAGAATCACGTATTCCTTTTTGAAAATTTATGTTGTTCACCGATCATCTTTAGTGATTTATATATGTATATTATACCAGTCTAAGATTATATTATATCAATTAAGTGACACTACGTGTATAATATGATTTGGCACGACTATACCTCCGTAACATCGGAATTTTCCGTCAAATGTCAATGGCAGGCTCAAGTGACTCAGTGGAGCGCACCCATCGCGGACTGGAGAGCCCTTGGCTCCTCGCCTCTCGTCCAAGTGATGTCACTCGCTCCCCTAAACGTCGGTAGGGGCGGCATTACATAGAAATTAAATGAATTATCGCGCACACTCTTACATTCCTTATTACGCACCGGCTAATTTTCTCTACTAAAAAACATCATTCTAAATGTGTTTTTTTTGATAAACTCTTTTAAAATATGAAAACACTAGGGGGTTTCCATCAAAAATGTTATGTAATACATATATTGTAAACGTACAATACGTTTTATTTTTTGTATGTTTTGTATAGTGTGTATACAATAAGTGACTGTTGCATTTTTAAATTACTCTATATTGAAAGAATATCTTTTTAAATGCTAAATAAAAAAACACGATATCATTACACACAGTGACTTTTAATAAATTACCGTTCTAATTAGTGTTGATAATATGATTGATCCATTTATGCTAACAGAGCTTGTGAGCTATAAAATTTGTGAAAGATACGATGATACTTTGATAAAAGATAAATACATTAATATAAATAAAGTTGGATACGATAATCATTTAGCTGTCATGTAAAGCGTTGTAAAAGAAGAACAAAATGATATTTATTAATAGCGCTCTACCAACTTACCGACTGCTCGGCCGTCCCGTTAATCCAAGACGCTCATAAAAATAATTCCCGAACCCGTTCACCAGGATCTCGAAGCAATTAATTCTAGTGTTCCAAATAAATTTACGAGGAAAATTAATTAATCTAAATGCATCGCAGCCGTAGACATTAATAAGCTCTCTCATATTCTATCAAATGGAAAACGTTTGTGGACTGCTATAAAACGGCTTTTGAGGTTCAAATAATATCGCGCTAGGATGGGTCCAATGGAGCGGAATCTAATTCTGTCGTTCAATAGGAAATCTTGGGCATTTCGATAAGAGCAATATCGCCTGCCATTTTGCTTAATGGAAAAAATAATGAAGAATGCTTATTGCAAGTTTCTACTTTTTAGTTCGTCCCTAAGAATAATATCATTTTATCAGTTATATTCCTCTTGTCTATGCACTTATTCTAGAAATTTAATATTTTTGGGAATCCCTAATTCCATCGGTTTGAATAGCAATGGATCTTTTATATAAAATGCACCGATGAAGAACCATCGCTACTTGAACCACACCGTACTTTTTTCGTTGAGTTTAACTATGAGGATGGTCCAAGTCATCACCCGGGCGAAACCTTGGTCCCGTCAAAGATTCATCAAAAACCCATCAAAAACCATAAAAGAATCGGTCCTATGGCTTTTACATGTGATACCCATAAACCGAAATCATGATTTCAGCTGCCTGAATGAATTAGTTTACATTTCATTTTAAAGGTTTTTTATTATCTATGTTCTTGTGTATATTATTTAAAATTCAAACTCGAGCTAGTTATTTTATTTCGTCCATCTTCTATATTCGAGCATGATTTTATCCTTTCCTTTCTACTTGTGATAAATGCAGCTGTTTCGCTCAGCGGTTACGGCGACATTAATAAAAGTCATAACTTAACGATCCGCGTTGTCAGCGCCCGTTTCAATTTGTTATCAAAGCGGTCTACGATAAATGCGAAGCGATGGCGATAAATATCGTCAACCGAATATATGAAATATATTAATTTTTACTAGTGTCAGTGATTTATCAAGAATAGAAAAGCATATTACTACATTGAACATTTGACAGTAGAATAAGCAGGTGATACATCTCTAGGCAATTTTTTTTTTTTCTAAAAAACTTCTACCACTTAAATTTCTATTACACCATATCAACCAATTTCACGTAATAAATCAATCGTAATTAATAAATGAATTGGATTCGCTAATGGCAAATGTAACCTTAAAACAAACATCCTACGCCAACAAACATTACTGCGTGTCGGCATATTATTTCTTACATCACGAATGAGTCATGCAATGATTTGTTTAGGCGTATTTATGGTTTCGAACGGCATCATTATTCAAAATCAGTCGATTGCACACGCGCACCAAACCACCCCGTTTGCATTAGTAACGCGAACACAGACAAAGGCAGTTTTGGTATGGTTGTGTGGCCAACAGGCTGAAGTGACGATGTGACGGGTAATCCATCAAACGTCTGGGGGCACTAGTATTCCTTGTTTCGCTCGGCACCCGAAGGCCAGGCCGTTTGCCTTATCGGATCTATTGATCTTTACTAGCGGCTTTCCGGGTTGGACGTTTAGAAGTATCGTTTTATACTATTGTAAACGACATAAAACTAACATAAAACTGTCGGCGCGCCTGATTGAAAGTAGAAACCGGTTCTTATACCCAACCTTCCTTCACCTTCTTACACTATCACTATCACTATATATACTTACTTTTGAATCAATTGTCCTCAAGTAGTCGATTTCGATAAAAGTTGAAATTGAACTCGTAATAATAACCGTTAAACTCACTTTGCATTCGCACTCGTTTGCATTTGTTGTTAAATGTTTATAACTGCTAAACTTTTATTAAATAAGAATAACTAATATTTGAAAATAAACTAAGAAGCCCAACAAAGTAGAGGGGTAGTTTAGCATACTGTTAATTCTCCTTTGTTTTATAATACCATAAGAGCTATCGTAAAGAAGTATTTTTTACACGCATTGTTATAATAACAACGGAAATTTAAAACGACGCGTGTGTCCCAACGTGCACCTGTGTATTTATTATATAGCTTTACGTACGGCGTACAAATTTAATCTAGGTTATTGAACTCTATTACGCATTTCAATGAAAATTTAAACAAAAACTTTGCAAGCTCATTAGGCCGCGGCCGCCGCTTGGAAATTCGCTTTTCAGCTTCTTTTTTTTGTTTTCCCTAGGATCCGGTTGGTTATTACAATAGGCTTTAGTAATAAGCATAAAGAACAAAGAGCCAAAGTAATTTCGTACTCCGCTACTCGTTTAACCGCGTCTTTATAGTAACGAATAAGGGCGACACGAGGCATTTTCCGATGCCTATTTTACTTTTACTCACATATTTTCATGCTATTGTTTGCCTGCGATAGGGGAGCAGAAATTGCTCAATAATGAGCTGTCTATGTCCACGCGTACGTTTGTATGTTTATAGCCTTATAAAAAATATGTGGCCGGGGGAGGTTATCTGTCATCGCACCCCCTAAGCCTCCCTTTTGTACAATTGCATCTGTAGAGGGCGACGAAATGAACGAAGATTTATTTCAATGTCTCATCATTCATTCTCATTCTTTTGTTAGCGGGCGGTCAGCTATATACATTTGCGTGATTTCGTACAGTAGCATAAAACTTTAGCAGTGTAGACTGAACAAAGAACATGAATAAATTTTGAAAAACTTTTATATAAAAAACTGACGAATAAGTTGTATACGAAAATTGTTCCAAACTTACTATTTTTTGCCTTACAAAACTGACAAACAAATATCTATAGTGGCTTTTTAAATGATTTTATCTATTTTACCTCTTCATGTAAATGCAATGGTTCAGTGATTTAAAATGATTTCCTGTGTTTTTGCGTAAACACAAGAGGTCGTGAAAAGCTGTACTGTATTATTATTATTATTATTTAATAAAGTGCAGCTTTTCTCTAAGTTTGAAAAATGAGACCGAATAAATTAATTTTAACTAAAGCACCGGTAAGAGGTTGTTTGAGTTAATAACACTATTTGAATTTGGTATACAAGAATTAATACGTCTAGAAGGATCCATTATACTGTCTGGAACTTGTATCACAGAACCCAGACAGTATCCTCAGAGATCGCTGTTATTGCTTTATTGTAGAAACTTGAAACAGTTATAAAATATATAATTCTATCAGTATTATAATTTCATAACTGTATGATTTAGATTCAACACTAAAAAATCCATTTCTAATTAGAAAAATAATTGTTAAATAAAAATGGTTACAAAAGATTTCCATCGGTTTAAATTTTATTTCACCTATTAAGGACTTCGTGTAAATTTTTCTTCGGTTCACTTTTTTCCGTTTTGACTTTTTTTCAGTATAAAAATTTCCCAATGTCACTACAAACTACACCTATAAAAATTATATTGATTCCAGGGTAAAAAATGAGAAACCAACTTATAAACCTTTACCATCTATTTTATTAGTTGAAATTCCCTCCTTTCTTTGTTCCGTAAAGAATGTAATGTAATGGGGTTACAGATTACTTGAGACGCCTTTAAATCCGTAGAAATGTTAAACTTAATAATTGAACCTCGTCGCTTTGTTCGTTTGGATTTAAATTTAGTGTCAATTTTATCATTCATTTTAGATTAAGTTAGACTGTTGTTGCTACGTAAAAGAAATACAAATTAAGCAAACCCATTCGAATTTTTATTTTTTGTATTGAAATTTAGAATTCGCGAAAGCAGAAGAGAAGTAACTGATGATAAAAATTTATATATTTTCAAAGTATCTAAAATAAATATGTAGTGTATAAAATGTTTAAAGCTTTACCGCTTAGTTTTGAAAGAATGCTGCTATTAATAATAATTCATCTCATATGCATGTTCACGTAAGTCTAGAAGTAAAAAATAATTATTATTTCAAAACAAAGCTTATTTAAATAGTATTACCAGTAATTATATACTCGGAAGTCCGACATTAAGCAAATACATCAAAATCTAAACGGATAAGTCTTGAGTTGGTATATATATGTATGGTATGGTATATATATATATATACATATATATAAGAAGTAAGCAGAATTTGATAATTCCATCCTCTTGGAGCGTCCCAACAAACAGAAGACTCATCTTTCTCGTCTCTGTACGAGCCTGTGTAAAAATCTAGTCAACAAAATGCATAATAAACTCATTACAGTCATTATTAAGCACAGTCGCTCAAAAAAACTATATCGACGTTAAACAATTATCTCGTCGACAGTGATGAGTGTAAGATACTCGGCTCGTTACGAGAAGATTGAAAATTCCTCGCCCGAGGTAGCGAGAAGTTCGCCGAAACGACAGATAACAATCGGCGATGTTCAAATTATCATCCGTAGCGTTGCGTTCAGATAGTGAGGGAATAAAACAAAAGCAGACGGTGGGCAGGCCGAGTTTTAATCAGCGGCAGTGCTCTCGACTGCCGAGGGTGCAATTCAATGTACTACCGACGAAATTGTTTCAAGTCGCCCCGAGAGATGTCGTTCAACTTCGCCACTCGTCGCCGCGTTTCCCTCTGTCGCTTCGCCCGACTAGGGCTGTCGACCGCAAAAACAGCTGACTAAGTGACGTGTCGCGACGTAAGGTTGAAGCGTTGGTAACTGCTGCGTCGATCGATATAAGGATTAGTAAAACGCCTACTGACTAGTTGATATTAAAGTCTCATAATAATTGACAAATAATGATTATATTTTTTCTTGTACGTTTATGAGTAGTTTTAAATAACCAAGTTCTTGTTATAATTTGATGATATACTTGATATAATTGGATGGTCAATGGTTAATTCATGGACATTTTTATAAGCATCGTGGCCAATTGACGAAGGAATTAACCCTTATCGGTCGATAGCTTTTTACACGTGATTCTTGCTAGGTTGTAGCTAGTTCCGGTAAATATGCAAAAGAATTTATTAAATTATTCGTTTTGTCACCTCCTATGTGACTTACGACCGCAGCGACAAAGTACTGTTGTCACGTGAGAGGTGACTTACGACTGATAAGGGTTAAGAACATTTTGAAAGATGTTAGTAGATTTACCTTTCGTTTTCCTAAGTTATATAATTATGTTTGAGTAAGTACCCATATGTATCATTACTCATATAAATTATGAGATTATTTACCAATATATTTATATTTAACAGTGTACCAGGCCACGTAAGTCATTAAATATTACTTATTATTAAAATAGCACAAAATCTAAATTCAATTTGATGAATCGGGCAATTAGTATAATTTAATGTATAATCATAATGTCACCACAGATTTCTGTCGCCTAGAAATATTTCAGGCGTAAGCATATTAAATTAACGTTATTTAATATCGAATGGTAGTTAAAATTTTGTCCTTCCCATTTGCAAACTGTAACAGCCGGCAAGTTGGATTTAATAACAGCGCGTTCAAACCAAACGAACGTTTGGCTTTTCGCCAAATCAGCCGCTGTCGACCCAAGCTACAAGTGTCAGAAGCACATTGAATGCACAAAGATTCATTTCCTCAAGTGGAACAGCTCGTTGCACAGGCTGGAAATTCACACGTCGGTTCGAAATTAAATTGCTTTAGGCGTTAACTAACTTGCTAATATTGTGTTTTTGTAAGTTTGTCGGTCTGCCTTTCTTTAAACATAACCTGATTTTTGCCAGTTGCAGTATGAAGAAGTGACAAAGATTTACTTTTATTTCAGAAAAATTCCAAAAAAAGCGGGCAAAAGTTACATTAAATTAAAATCCACGCGAGCGAAGCAGAGGGCTGATTACTAATTGTTGTAATTGAAATATACCAAAACAACAATTACTGGTAATTTTATTAAAACTGACGCGGCTGTTTTAATGAGATATAATAATATTTCTTATTTGAGAGAGTCTATTTGAAAAGTATGTCTGGTGCCGTACTGCTCTTCCGTCTCACCCTCACCCTCAATAGAAGTCCTTTTTAATTCGGTCCCCTCATGCTCACTGTTTTTCTGCTCGCTCTACCCTTATACTAAATTTTATATTCAATTCACTTAATATGAATACCTAATTTTCAAACTGATAAATGGTGGCAAACGCAAAAGTGTTTCAACGAAAATATTTAAAAAAAAATCATTTTAATTTCATTTAATTAACTTTACAAATAATTATTCTGTTTAGTGAATGATTATTTTATATCCAAATTGTAACAATTATGTCAAATAAACTTTATTAGACAAAAACGTTGAATCGTTATAATGGGAAAAGCAACCCTTGTAAAATTTTTTTTTTCTCTATAATAAGTTCTGTATATGATATATTATCTGTTTGTCTTCGAGCTTTTTCTGCTAAATGTCTTTAGTTGTAACATGTAACTCATGAAACGCGTCTTGCTTTGTTATTCAAAGAATATTATTGGGACCAACAATTCCATGGGAATGACGAAACAAAAAAAAAGATACAACAGTTTGCTTAAACCCGCGACGACCGCAGCTGAGAGGCAGAAATGTGTATTCATAAATAACGGATGATAAAAGATTGCGCGGCGGAGATCCAGTTCGACTCGGCCACTACTAGAGCGGCGAGGAGTGCTGCGCAAATTTCACCACTCAACGAGGCCACTCGAGACGGAGATAAAAGGGCATTATTTCCACTTTGCATATGAACGCTGCCTATCGGCTGTGATGATCGTGGCGTGCGGCGGCCCGGCGTTTTTGCCACTCGAGAGACAGTTGAGCCCCCAGTAGTGCCATCTGTAACACTGATTGCAGTCTGTGTCGCTTTGAAAGGCGGCCCCTGTCGCGGTCTGGCACGTATTCCCCTCAAACAGTTTCAAGTAACGTTGTAACGTCTTTTAGAAGTTAGTTCGAAAGTGTCTCACCGCAGTTTAAAGTAAGGCTGCTTCCACCGTCTTATTCGTAACAAAACTGTCACTGTGACATGAAAGATAAGACATGAGCACGTTATTAGTTTTATCACAATACTTTCATCTTACAACGACTCTAAAAATAAACATCGGGTAAAAAGATTTGATGTTAAAAGTAAAGCAATGCTCGTTAAGTTGAATTTAATGTGTACTCATTATAAATGTAGGAAAACCGAACAGTTTCACGCAAAAGGAAGGTTTTATTACAATTGTCTATTTATAGAACTTATAGATAGGCTATAAACTCTTGTACTTTTTTTAAACCTTCGCTTGAAATGTGTCGCGTCACCAGGCGCCAGGCGGCCCGCTTCACATAATTAAAAATGGCATCGTAGCGTAAACTATTTTAAGTGACTGTCGCTTCCTGATACATTTGTTTTGTTTCACACGACCTCTGATTGCTGGCTCGATGATTGAAATATTATCAATTGTGTTGCGTTCCTATCTTGGTAAATTTAAAAGACATTCTGTCGCAACAAAGTTCCTTAGTCAGATCATTTAACTTAGCAGTATAATAAAGACACAAAGAGCAAGTTTGATAAAGTAAAGTATAAAACTTTGAAGTAAAAATCTTCCTTTTTGTTATAACTTCAAAATACTTTTAATTGTCCGATTTTTATCACCGCTATTTGTCAATGGATTCTGATGATTATTTTTTTAAATTTTAAAGGGTTTATCGCAGGTTCGGTCCCTTAGTAATCTCATTAATAATGGACCCTTGGACTTTAAAGATACATCTTAAATACCCTACCTAGAAAATGTATGTAGAAATTGATGGATTTCTTGTAATAAATTTTCTATTGAATATCATTATAGGCGACCCTAAGTTCGGAATAAAACTCCGAAAGAATTTCTCGAAACTGTCATTACTCTTCCGTCGGTACATTATTAAAATAGAGCGTGGTAGAGTTGCGCTACATTCAAATACAGCAACAAGAGCACTGTAGAGTCTCGCTGTATTCAAGTATGTAATAAAGAGGACAATATAACATTACGAGAAATCTCGTCATTTTAATGATATTGCTTTTATAAATAACGGCGAAATAGTGCGTAAGCGTAGTGCTTTCTACTATCATCTACCCGGCGGTAGTAGTAGTAGTAGAAGAGTTTACAGGGACTCACTAAAAGTGAGATTATTTTTATTTCACGTCAAGGAGGAGGAGGATTTCGGAGTACAGGCCTAAAATAAAATCAATGTTGGTGTCGTGTACCGAGTCAGCTGATCTCGAGTCTGCCGCACGAATAGTCCAGCCAATGGTCTATTCATGCGGTAGAAGATGTACATATATTATCTACTATTCTCTTGATTAACACTTTAATAATAACGATTTCATAAGACATATCACACTTTTAATTATTTTCGAGTTCTTTCTCCTTTATCTAAAATTATTCTATATAAGCATATTATGTAAAAAAATGTTATTAAGTATGTAAAAGTAAACAATTATGATAAAGACCATAATTGTTTACTTTTACATAATAAAGATAACTTCATGGTTTTTATCATAATTGATTACTGTTTTATAATTCTCGGCTTTTCCAACACTTTATATACGTGTATAATTAGGGGATACACTAGAATTATTAACGTCCATATTTCATAATGAAGCCAAATTACTATAAAATTTTATCAATTTATGTTAGTCCATTTTACGCAGAATAATAAATAATAGTTAGTCGTTGTGATTTACTGTTACTAAATTTAAACTCTCAACCATGTGGTAAAGCCCAATCATGTTCTCTATTAATATTCTGATGTTTCTTTATTTCAATAGTCTCATGAAATATTGTTATTTTATTTTTCAGAAAATCTGAACTTAATTAAAAACATGTCCGTTTTATCATTACTACGCATTTTTAGGCTCCATCCATTTATCGCAATTCACCTCATTGTTTAAAAATATCGCCATCTACTTATTCCCTACTGGAAAATAATATTTGTCACTCACCGTTCCAAGAACAATGCCAATGTCACGTCGATTCTTTACCAATAATTACATATATAATATAATATTGAAAAGGTGAAAAGGAGGAGTGAGGATTTTTAAAGTCGTTTTTTTTTCGCATAACCGATGTGTTATCATAATAACGTCTAGAACGAATTCGGGGTTCCACGCATGCGCCATAACCTCTTCGCGTACTACAGAGGCCGGTAGCGACCTATGAAGGTCGAGCATAGCGCCATTCAGGCGTCCGACATCGCTCATTGATTTTCGACCAACGCCATATGGAGGGTAACTGGAGCGGTAACTGACCAGGCAATTATTAACGCCAGTTAGCACATGGGCGAAATCACGAGGTACCCGATGAAATGTTAAAATTCAAAAGTTTCGGCTTCGTGAGATTGTATTGATATTATGTAAATAACAAAATGTCATTTACAATGGTTGCAGTGCTATTTCAACTACAGAGTACATCATTTTTGCTTAGATAAATTGTACTGACGATGTTCTTGTACTTAAGAAAACACCACACTGTTGATTTTATCTATATCGTTGTTTTTAAGTGATAACACAGGATTCAACAATATATACTCATAAGACAATGAAATTCATACAACACAATTTTACAAGTTACAGTCCTTACGGAGTAATGTTTGACACCCTTTACTTAATTAGCTACGCGCGTTGCGGTAACAGGAATAATAATTATTTTCTTGAATGACCATGTGAGTATAGCCTTCATTTAGGTTACTTGCAGAGGTCATCTTCGACGAAATTAAAACAGACATAAATAAGAGTGTTAGAAATATTAAGCTTTTTCCTTCCTCATTCTCAGATTTGTATTGTAAATCTAGGAATTTACCTTAACGCAGTAAAACTGCTTAACGCGTGTTATCTCTGCTAAGGATTGATATCCGACTTGATTCGAACTATTATTTATTTATTCTTTTATTTGCATAACCTTACGAATTTCCGTTAGTTATGAATATGACTGTACTTTTTTAATGATAATGCACAAGAAAAAATAAATCGCATCGCTTATATCTATATAGGTATGTGTGTGAATAACGAATGTATTGGTAAATATATATTAAAAAATTATGACATTCAGTTTTATATTGATCGAAATATGTGACGGGGATGCTGTGATGCGGAGACAAGGTTTCAGTGAATCACGGCGGCGCCATCGAAGCAAACCTTTCGCGGAATTGCTTTGGACAAAGTGAGCCAACGCGCGTCGGCCTCGTATCGTCCGCGTAACGGAGTGAGGTCATTGACTGACCGAGCCATAGATAACACAAACTCGCATGAATGGATTGACAAAACCTGCGTTTGAATTTAAGATACTTAAAAGCATAGAGTCATTACTTTATTTGACAACCTAAAAGGTTTTATATAAGGCGGAAATAATATCCACACTTAAAAGAGTTAATTCACTCTTTAACGTACCAGCAGTTTAAGGAGCCTGCCGGGATACATTAAACGATTATACAAGATACCTTAGCTTTATCATGTAAGCAAATGCTAAAACTCTCACCAAAGAACCAGCAATCCATTTTTTTAAATATTTAATTGTTTTTAATTAAAGGTTTACAGATTAATATATTTTTTTTTCATAAATGTAATTTTTCAAGATTGCCTCGAGAATAAATTTTTTTTTAATTTACAGACACAACTTGATTGGATTGTAATGTGATCATATTTTGCTACATAAAATATTGCGCTAAGGTAACAAGAAGGTATAAACAATTAATGTATCTGATTTATATATAGCAATATCGTAAGGAATTTATTTTGTTTATAACTGACGCAGATCTTGACGAAAAGCGAGCGATGACGTACATCCTGACTCACAGACTGGTTATTATAACTTCAGTTCAATAAGTTTATACAATAATTAATTTGTCGCGTACATTGGCCGATCAGTATGTGAAGAGCTATAGCAGTGAGTGCTTCTTCCGTTACACTGTTAAATAATCGCGTATCGAATGGTTGTGGTAAATTGTAAAGTTGTACTAAGCGAAAATTTGCATTTGGTTGTAACTATGTGCAATTGCAAAGGACTACAAACACACGCTAGGATAGTGAAAGAGAAGCGGGTCAGTATTTTGAAAAATGATTTTTAATATTCGGTATAAATACCAGTTTGTAAAATATTATAAGTGCATACCAATCATCTTCTTAAATTTGTATCAACCTCATTACGTTGCCAAGTTTCTGAAATATTTTGCTTCTTTTATTTTTGTCTTTGATTTAAATTAACACAAAATTTTGACTATACTATTTTTTTTTCGAAAATGATCCATAACGGTCTCCATTAACATTTTTCGAACATCAATTTTCTGTTGTTATTCAGAATATCGTATTTTCTATTATTATATTAAATTTCGCGCTCATTGTTTGGAACTATCAAAATAGTTTTACGTCAATGACCCGCTGCAACATCGATCATCGATATAGTGGCGGCGTCGCGTCGGCGGTCGCATTGCAATGTTTTGCGATTTGATAACGGCCCTTAAGTTATTATATCGGTTGCATAAACGTTCGCGTCGGAAACGGACATGGCCTGCCCCAACACCATCGCCCACAATCGATCGTGTTGCGTTGCACAATGCAATCTGTCATTATCGCCCGATTTGGGACGCGATGTTCCGCTGCAGCTGTGATGCATATGCGCTAACTATGAATGCGCCATGATTTAAGACGTTATTGGGATATTTATTCATATTATTGATTGATTAGCACATTTTGTAAAGACTAATGTATAATTTGAATAAATTAAACGTAAATAGGTATATTATGTTTTGTTTATACTTATAAAATATGCGGAATATGTCTCATATAAATATAAGTCTATACTTATAAGTAAGCCTATGTTGTGCCTTATAAAAATATAAAAAGAATGTTTTAAATGGGTGGATTAAAAAAGATCTAACTATAACGGAGAAAAAATTACGTTTTAACCCTATAAAAATTAAGTACACTTTGATACTATTTTTGCTATATAATTGTATTAAGATAATAATATATAAAATAGTAATTAATTATGGTAACATAAATGTCTTTAATGGTCAAAACCAAATGTCAACCAAAAATCTAATCGTTGTCGATACAAAATTTGGAAATATGGTTAACTTAATATGTTGGTAACGCAGTACGGATACGGGTGCCACAAAAAATAAAGTTAAATACTGCATATTTCTTACGAATCAATGTCGTCATGGTTTAAGTTTTTGGTTTAGTTAGAATATATCTTAGGTATGTGTAAATGTTTAATTTTGTGCAGATTATATTGTTCGTTTTGGACTTCTTAATTGAAGCCAACCACCAAAAACAACTCATAAAATGCGGTTAATACACCAATTGATCTTAATCACAGTTCGTTATTATACATCTTATAGGATGACTGAAATCTTTATAAATATATGCCCATTATTAACACAAACGAAGTAGGCTAATGGGTACAGTTTTCGCCTCTTGATTTAAATATTTGGTATATGAATAGAAACATGCAGGCGTCGACAAATGTCACTCTGTCCTACTTTCAGCTGTTTCGTTCGACAACAGACAATGTAATTATGCTTTTGATGCCGCCATAATTTTCACTTTCTGAAAAGATTCCAATAATTAATCGCTGTCGACGTCCACTTCATTATCTGTTAAACAAAGAGATACACAGAGTGAAAACTGTATTGGTTTCTAATAAAGTCGTCATTGATATTTAATATTTTTTCAATAAAATATGAATAAAAAAAATATAAGTAAAAATAAAAGTAAAATTGAACGGTCTTTAAAAGGAAAGAGGTTCTCAATTCCTATGGTTTTTTGTTATATTGAATGTTACACGATATCTCGGACAAAAAAGGTTGAATCCTTCTGATTTTTGGTGACATTAATTTTTTTTTTCATAAAGAATACATCTTAAGTTTGTTCTACGGAACTCCTTAAAATCACATAGGAAGTGTATGTCGACTGGTATTATTAGATATTTAGATGCTGGACTTCTTTTGCTCGCTCATATGGTATTAAATCTTGAAACGAAAGAATTCCAGACTACACAGTATTATATTTGATAATGTATTGACGGCCTGCACGGTTCTAGCCCTACTGAGATAATCCGGTTATCCCAGCTGGGCAATCCACATCTTAACATTACATATCACAACAATATATTTGTAAGATCTCTGATGTCGCGAGTGCCGTCCACGATACTAAAATGTCTATGGGTCGTTTTGCCCTTGTTTGTTATCCAGGGATCAAAAATATTCTGTCTTCCGGGGAGAAGACAGGATTATATGGGATTGTATCCACTAAAACCCCCTCGGTGGCCAACTTGAGTGCACTGTGAGGGGCTCTGGGCTCTCATATGGAACGTACTAGTGCAGGAGCCGTATTAACCTTTCATCCTTGCAGTCTTTATATTTCATATAAACTAAAATCTATTAACAAATACCCACACTGCTAGTAACTGAATCACACTTTTCGCTTACAGTGTATGGCGCGAGCGTTATACGACAACATTGCGGAATCACCGGACGAGCTGGCGTTTCGGCGCGGCGACTTGCTCACCGTGCTGGAGCAGAACACCGGCGGCAGCGAAGGCTGGTGGCTGTGCTCCCTTCGAGGGCGCCAGGTAATACATAGAATAATAATATACATAGAATCACTGCGAGTGATTTCTCAATCTTACGAGAGTAGCACAAATTTCGCTATAAGTACAATTAAGATAAAACCCGACCAAACTATAAATGGTTTTATCATCTATACCAGGCCTGGGGAAATGGCGGCCCGCGGGCCGGGTCCGGCCCGCGGTAGAATTTTGTCTGGCCCGTGTAGCATTGTAAATATTATTATAAGATTCAAAAATGTTGGTTTTAAAAATCATTAATTGACATCCTTAGCAAAAACTATACTTAAAATTAGAAAAAAAAATTTTCATCTGCAATGTGGCCCGACTATCAAAATATTTGCCCTATCAATATCTATACCTCTTTAACAGCCTATTGTTCTCTCCGCTCATGGAGAACGAAATTTGGCAGAATCATAGTTTGTATTAAAATTAAAAGAGGTTTATAAAAATAATAAACAATTAGATAAGCGAATACTTTCAATGTTTACGTGTTTTGTCAAATTATAGTTGTCACAGTCAAAAACTATATTATTCTGTAAATAAAGAGGTCTTTGAAGGAATTTTTGGCTGTGGGTCAATTTCGATCACAAGGCGATAACCACCTTCTTCTAATCTAAATGCCTGATTAAGTTAATAAAACAGGCAGACTTTGAAATTGTTATGTTTTACAAGCTTATTGAACTGATCGGCGGTAATGTGGCGATGACGTGGTCCCTATGTGACTTTGTTTACCCCACTGGGAAGAAAAATTATTTCAATGACGATGACCTCACGTGTTATAGGAATAATATGTATAATTTGTTTTAGGATGAAGTCGATTATGTAGGTATTGGTGTGTAACTAATTTCCGATTCAATATACATATCTTCGCTCCGGAAACAAAAAGAAGTTATAATGACGTTAAGCCTTACAGAGCTCTGTACTTAATTCAAGTTGAATTAATCTGTCACCAAACCCATGCGAAGATTAAACAACACACACATATAGATAATCTAAAATATTGATATATACATGTATATTAAATTTTATTTGTTATTTCATATCATGTTATTTTTTTCTTTGTATAATAATATAAGGAATAATGAATTTGGCACTTTAACCATGACATTTTATGTTTACACTATATTTCCCCTAACGTACTCAATCCTGAAAATTTCAAAGAAGCTCCCTGTTCTTTTCCTGTCCCGGTTTTAACATATTTTTACACTGCTCATCACTCTTTCTTACCCGTTCGGTGAATTAAAACAATAGGTAAAAAAACTGCACTGGTTTGTATTTAAATCGAGGCATCAGTCTGTTTGCTCGCCTGATTGCGGTTTTACAGAAACATCCATGAATTAATTTGTTATTGTAGTGTCGAAAGAACATATAATTAATAAACAATAAAACATTGGCTCTTCGTAACTCAAAACGGATGTTTGTCTTCGTGAAGTAGGCACAAAGAGATGTTGTTTTAAAAAAAAATAATTTTCATTCATTTATTAAGAAAAACGAAGAAAGTAACCAGAGGCGGAGGCATTTATTGACAGTTTTTAACTGACTTCAAAAATGGACAGAGTTCTCTTTCAAAATCTCTATTCAACTGTATCTTTTATGTGTGTTACCTCATAACTTTTTACTGGGTGTACCGATTTTGATGATTCTAATTATACTTGAAAGCTGGTATATATAAATTTTAGCGAGATTTGTCGAGTAGTTTTCGAGTTCTTCCTAAACATGAGTATTTTCTTACCTATTTGTAAACGGTATATCGCAAGGCTTCCTCGGAAGGTTAATGTTTCCTCAGAAATTTCATTCTGATTGCACTTTGTACTGCGAACGTGCTTAAAACTACGTAGGATTTATATGAAGTCGGTTGATATATTTTATAAAAAATTGAAGTTATTCTCGGTACGTTCCAGGGAATATGTCCCGGCAACCGGCTGCGCATAGTGGCCGGGGTCTTCGACGCGAGCACAGCTATGCAGCGACGGCGTACGCGCACCCCCGCACCCGTCGCTCACCAGCCAATGCCCGCGCAACAATCGCCTGCATTCACAAAAGTAAGCATAACTTTTACACTATTGTAGAAAACGCGCCATAGAAAAAAACAAAGTCGAAGTATAAAGCTATAGCAGAATCTTAATCATAAATACGTTTATAAATTTTATGCGGACAAACGGACCAGAATCCAGATCCAACACAATTATCTGTATATCGTACAATCACTCTTCGCAGGTTGGAATCGAACCTATAATTAGTGACGTCGTAACCAACAGTTCTGCAACTGTGCCGATTGAGGTGTGTGATTCAATGTGCTTATCGAAATCTGTATGAACCTGCTGAAAAGTACAATGAGTTCTTTTGTACCTCGTTTTAAATTTACAACAATATAGTACATTTCTGGCAAACAAGAGGTTTGCAAAAGTTATCTTGATGCCCTATTCTTTAACCAGAAAGACCATCAAAGTAACAAAATATGGAAAACAATGTACCGTGACATTAAATCTCTGATGAGTGTTAACTATATTTCACCCGAAGAATTTAACTCAAAAGAAATGGTAAAATCGGAGGATTTTTTTTTAATTCTTACAATTTTTGTTGCTTTTTTGTGCACTATGTGATTAATAATATAATATTACATTGTTTAGGGAAAACGATGGGAGGAAAAAATTACATATTCCTCGTGTGATGCAGTCACACACGGAATTCGATATTTATACTTCCTTGAATAATAAAAGTGTTACTAATATAAATATATTTTATTATAACTTGTAACTTGAGTCGTAGTTACATTTCATTTTTTCGGGTTGATTATAAGCGCTTTGTTAGTACGTAATACAAAGTACAAAGCGTAACTCTTAGTCACTTTTTGAATCGTGGCGGTCTTAGATTTCCTTAAAGCTACAATGGTAGTAGACTGTGCATTTGCATATCGTAAATGTACCAAAAAAGTTATTATGTTGATCCTATAAGGTTTGATTCGATACAACTAGCGATTGTAATAATACAGTCCACTTACGAAACGTATGACTGGGATAAGTATATTATAAATTAACCCAGTTACTTAGTAGTAGGATAAATAATTGATAGAGGTGATTATAAGATAGTAATTTACGTTTCAGATCGAAGAATGTTCCCATTACGACGTGCCTCGGGCACCTCTTCCTGTCACAAGAGGCACTTACGACTGTCCGAGACCTCTCGGCGACTGGTACGACGCGCCTCGCGCGCCGCGTCCTGCGAGCGCCGATTCGGCATGCAGCGGCACCGGCTCGCTTACCTCCGCAACCTCTAGTGCCTCCGCAAACTCTGCGGGCTCGGCCCACTCAGCTGCCTCCGCCGCCTCTGCCTCTAGCACGTACGACGTGCCTCGTTCACGAGCTCTACCCTTGCCGTGCGACGCAGCGTTAGAGGCATTAGAGAGACTACAGGTATGTTTTAAACAGTTATTTTTACACAACGTACATATACATATAGTATTTATATATATAAAAATGGCCATATTTTATTTTAAACAACAGCTGCAGCTATTGTTGTTTTTATATAATATCTTTACCCCATATTCATGATTAAAATTATGTACATTATGGTTATGGTTATTTACGTTGAAATGATAAATTCATCATTTCAATGTAAAACAGTCATTTTCAAATCCAAGCATCATAATCGAATTTGACGTTAATGAAGGTGACAATCATTAGAATAGATGAATGACAGGACATGATGCGTCACTTTTATATTTTGCGCTCGGTATCTAATAAACATATAAAATTAACATAATACTTGATCACGATGCCTTGAATAAACAAAAGTTGGTAAGCGTTGTGGTTAGACTCGCCGTGACCGCAGAGCATTTGTAAATGGCTTTTGCCATTAATGTTATGTTAAACGAAGCATCGTTTTAGCTTTGACTCATGACTGCAATGAATACCTACATCTTTGGAGTTATACTCTCATGTTCTTATTTGTTTAAATGATATTATCTGAAAATCCTCATGAATCTATATTATTATTGAATAAGAAATTATAGGAACCTCCTCGTACTATGGGCGGAAAAATATAGATTAAAAATATATTTCCGGCACTCTTATAATATTGGGATGTTGCATAAAATTGCACTACATAACAAAAGCCAATAGTGATTTATGGTCGCGGTTCAATTAATCAATGGTTGCGAATTTCAATATCATTTATTATCTTATGGCACAATACGATCATATGCAACTATGGCCGAAATAATAGCTGTTGTCTCTTCAACTTCCTTAGTGGTAGTAGGAATAATTTTGGCGCGGCGGTACGTGACGTTTTGATGTCATAGTGCGTGACGTGCCGTACTCGACGGAGCGTTATGGGATTTTACACGCTTACACGAAAATCCCATAACAACGCCTGTTTGGAGCATTATTACGCCCCGGACAATACAATAACATAAAAACTTATGTGCCACTCGAAAACTAAGTACAAGGTTTCCCATACAAAAATACGCTTGCACTGCAGGGTTGTATCTGTACTTATAAAATAGGTTCCGCGGAACGTATGGACTTTGTAGAGAAGTCTCAAAAAACCGCGAAATTATATGATTTTGGCTGGGGCTATTTAGGTTATATAGGATATGAGGTTATTTGTAATGATTTGCTATGGAGATTCCATAAGATAAAAGGCAACATAACGTAAGAAGCTTAAAAATTAAGTTTAGTTTGCTAATGGAATGAATTAAGTCTGTTTTGTAAATGCCTTCACATAAAAAATTTTAACACTCTTTTTCCGTTACGGAGTCTAACTATGGGGTTTCTTATCTCTTCAAATAAGCGATGGTGTTAAACTTGTTTCGTTCAAAGCAAGTAATAGTTATTTTATTTATTTAGGTTCTTACGTATTAATGTCACCGCATCAAAAATTCCATTAAAAAGCCAATAAGTAGCCTTGTTTTAACCTAACTAACCATTTTTTTTTTCGTGGGGGAAATGCCTACGCATACTCGGCCTTGCGGGGGCAAAGACGGGTTATGTCGGACTCGCACCGACTAAAACCCCCACGATGTTCCACCTAGACGCAT
>DWHO01000102.1:0-27275 GCA_018247575.1 Eurytides lysithous rurik | reverse complement strand
GTGAGGTCGTGGTACTAATCCGGTCCGAGCCGGCCCATTCAGCAGCGGGAACAGCTGCGTGGCTCTACCACCGTAAAGCCTTACCCACGGTAAGGCTTACGGTGGGAAACCTTACCGTGGGTTTGCACTGACAAAACATTCACAAAAAAAACATGTTTTAATGTCTGTTTTGTAAATCTCGCGTGTTTTGATTGTTTTTGATGCGAATCTACAGTTTACAACAAACCCTTACAGTATTAGTATATTCTTGCATATGATTCCTATTTATACGTATATTCCGCATATTTTTCCTATAGATTTTGCGCTTCGAAATTGCCTCAAACGGTGATTTTATTAAACTCATTATAAACATGTTAATGAACAACATTTTGGTGTATGCTTATACTTTTAATTATAAGACTAGTTATATTAAATTATGCTCATGAGATATTTCATTCGTTGTTTCCACTGCATAGACTAAGATAATAAATACTCTAGGAATATTTATTGTTATGTAAGGTTTTTTATTATAAAAGTCGTTTCAGACATCGTTACATTTGTTTGGAGGATTTATATATATATAAGAATGTTATTATCATTAAACTATATCGAAGAAAACGTTTAAATAAACTTAAAAGACATTGAAAATTTTCATTGAAAAAGCAGCATATTTTGATTAGAGTACGATCATGTTTACATTTATTTTTTGTTAGACATTTGTTTTACCAAATAATATGTTTTTAGAGCTAAGCGCCTTTTTTTTGAACATTATTTAACTCAAACTGTGTCTTACTTACATTTAAACATATATGATTATAGAGTGTTGAAATATTTGACATAAAAATAAAACATCATGAAATTTTAAAAATTTATTAACTCCACTACATCACTTATATTTTAAATTCTTGAGATTTAACTTATTATACTTATTTTATTGCGTCACATATTATAAACATAGTCTTAAACCACTATTCCGAATGATATGTCCAGATCATCAATTAGCGTCAATTTTCTTAAATACAACTACAATTTACGGTTAAATGATATACCGGAGATCTGACACTAACTTATTATATCAGTGAAGTCTAGGTACGTCTTATTGGATATTCCATTTCGATGTCACTAATTTCTGAAGACATTGGCGAGTCGCATGCAGCAAGTCGCCAGCACCTTCGCTACTACCCATAGAAACCATTTAAATCCCGCCGTTAATTTATTCCAAAAAAAAAACCAAAATAAAGATACTTAAAAATATATAAAAATCTCATTTACATTTGCGTAATATGGATTTACCGATGCCTAAATTGCACCCACAGAAGCAAGCTACATGTCTTCACCCTCTCTACAATCTGCTGTTTAATAATGAATAATACTTTTGGTAGGGTATACAGCTAATTTTCATGTATCGTTTAATACGACCGTCGGGTCGGACGCTAGTAGGCGGGTGGTGCTAGCATGCCGCTAGCGTGGACGGATTGCTCGGTGGCGTCCGGCTCGGCGGTCGAGGGGGCAGCCTCGCCAGCCTCTCGCGCCTCCTGGCCCAAGTAGGCCGAAGCGTCGTCGCCCAGCATGCCCTCTTCGCCCTCGTAAGGCCCCTGGGTCGGCTCCTCCTTCTCTTCCTGCTCGTGGCTACGTGCGTCAGCGGCGCGCGAGTAATGCGAGTCGATCTGAGGCGAGGACTTGCTCGACGCGATGCCAGCCTTGAGGTGAGGCGAACGCAGCCCGTCGAGCGACGAAGGTTGCAGCTTGTCGAACAGCATGCTGATGTTGAAGTGGGTCGGGAGGTGCTCGGAGCGCGGCGGCGGCGGCGGCGAGGAGGTGAGCGGGTGCGCCGTCGTCGTGGTGGTTAGAGACAGTGGTTTCCTGCGGCGCGAAACAACGACCAACCCTCTTGTTACGGAGCGATATTCATTCTGCCTGGCCGTCGACTTGTTTCAAAAGCCGACGATGGCATTTGGATTAAACTGTTTGTTATGGGATATTAATAACGACGAGATTAGAGATACCAAGCAAAGCCCCCTTCACCCACCCACCAAATGTTTCTAAATTTTGAAATCGTATTGAGATAGTATTATATTATTTGTCTTTAATATTATGCCGATTAGAATTAGTCACAACCAATAAATGTACTCGTGCACATTTTCACTAGGCACAGTATCCTTGGGTGTAGGGATCTTGTTTGGTGGTTGGGTTTAACACAGAGGCCTAATCCCGCTGCGCACGCGTTTCGCCCCCCTTTACTTGACCGACACACAAGACGAGTCTACCTCTGAAATGTTAGCACACAAACTACTCCGTGTTTAATCGATATCTAGTAACTACGGGACGGTGTTAACAGATAATGTCGTCCTGTTGACATTTTAAATAGAAGCTGTGCTATAAGTGGTGTGCGGAGTGATGGGAGCGCGCGGCTGATCGGGGAGCAGGCCTCCGGAGACGGCTGGCATCTCACCTTGCATTACCCCTGTGCAGACGACACGGGGATGGAGCCGTAGTTGTAGTAGTAGCAGCGCGTCTGCTCGCAAATGAAGTCCTTGATCTCGCCGCAGTGCTGGGGTTCCCAGTGGAAATCGGGCTGCTTGAGGGCCACGCACCCGTTCGCCATAACGTGCTCGGTCCTGGAATACCTATAAATGTTTGAATACCGCTTTATGCATATGGAATATATAACAGGAAGCAGAAAAAGAAACTATAACATCCCCTTTATATATCGTACGAACACTGTTAGTCAGGTTGTCATTACTGGTGAGTCACTACCTTAATATAAGTCCAGTTTGTTTGAAAATAATCAAAAATGAAGATGACCTTTAGTGTTTACATACCCGTGCCTCGCGGTGCGTTGGGGCGCGGTACTGCCTTGGGGTAGATCGACGGGATCCATGCTATCATCAGTATGTTGATAAGGTGTGACATTGCTTACACGCCGCATGTAGTTAAAGGTGGCATTGAACGGAAGGCCCGTACTCATCCACAAATACATGTCCGTGCCCAAATTGTTACCCGACGTCCAGAAGTCGTATTTGTTGTATCCTGCAATTATTCCCAAAATATTTCTAACTAACATAAAGGGCTTGTGCTGTTTTATAAAACCTTATTCTCAAACTAATAAAACTTCAGCTGAATAATACACGAGGTTGTGAAGAATTTCTAGCGTTTTTAATCGTTTTGGACTATATTGAAATACTCAATGGAAGCATACCTGCGTTCAAGAGATAAGTCGTTATGGAATCTGCCTTCTCCTTTGTTTCAAACGAAGCCAATTGTAGGCCCAGAGATCTGAAAGCAAATACAGCAATGTTTCAAATTTGAAATATCTATAATTTTTCGGGATGACTTGTCTGTTGAAGTAAACTACAAAACATCACAAGGATGAAGGAAGGGGTGAAATCCATTTATTAGAGTAGAGAAATAAAACGCAAACAGGTATTGTTCTTGGAAAACATGGCGAAATAAAAATTAATCACATGCTTATAAAGACAAATATAAGCATTTGATTATTTTTTATTATCTATACTGAATGTACTATATTACTATACTATCTTTTATATATACTGAACGAAATCGTTAACCAACGTGAAACGCATTATTTAACGCACTAGATTAATATAATTATGAATAAGTGAAACTTTATCGTAAAAAATAATAATCGTTTGAATCAAGAACGGGTCATACAGTGTGAATGTGACAGGAGGCACTTAGAAACAAGTCCCGCCGGATCGGAATACGCGATTTAGCTAAATAGCTATTCCAGCTAATCGCACGCGGCTGTAACCCGACGGAGGCTGCGCCGCAAAGCCTGTTTATCGCGAGGCAATTATTTGCTAAATGCATGCTGCGGCCGCTCAACGGACAAGAACTACATTCCTACCAGGAGTAAAGAACTCGAAGAGATTAAAAACCCTACCGTCGGTGTCGCGTATCGGTTACGACCGGGCCACATGATCGAAGCGGCATAACATTTATCTAAATGCAGTGCCAGGTTGTTGCCTCCACTAGTTGAAGATCTGCTTCTTTCATTAACAACGCATTTACGAGCTTCGCTTTTTCAAATGACTACTACAATAGCATTTCGAATATTTTAATATTATTTTTTATGTTATCATGGTGGTTTAAGTGTTTTACATTTAATTTGATGCCTTTTTTTAACATGGTTGTTGATATCATTAACAAGTATATGGTGTGTATATTTCACTGAACTGCAAAATGAAAGGTAATGTTCTATTGGTTAAAAAACAGTTGAAGTCCTTAAAAGTGGAAGCGTTGCACTTATTAATATTTAATTCACGCGAATGCACCACTTGCCAAGTTTTGCAACGTCACATGGCGTACTCGACATGAATTTTAAATTGCGAAAATAATTGCTGTTCCCATTGAAGTGTCTCACGTATATTTTTACGCCATACACGCCGACATATTTTTACGCCATAACTGTATCCTTTCTTTTTGTCCTGCCGCATCAGTATTCATGAATCGTCAGCCGGCCCACTTTTTAAGAACACGCGTATAATTCTGTACGAAGATTCGCAATGAGACGCTTTCATTATAATTACGTGCTCGGCACTAACTATGTGTTGTGGTCGACAAAAAAAAGTGTTTCTGGAAAAGGAATTTAATAGTAAGACATTGCTGCAAAGGCGTTGACAAATAACTTTAGGGGTCACACCAACTGCACCTTTAGCCGCTTTTGTCGCCACCTAAGGTTATGGCGGGGTTTGATCAATTCACAATTGGCATTATTCATGATTGGCCTGATGTCACTCATTGTGCGATATGATGCGTCGTTATAAAGAAATTGTTCAATACCATTCGTTCCTCGTTAGGGCCGATACAAGACTGGCAGCGTTGATTTTGCATCATTCAAGTAGCGACCTTAATCTTATTCTCAATAATCCTCCAATAGGCACGCCTTAAGCGACGCTATAAAGGGGGATTGCGTTCAAATATCACGGGCGACATTACCACCGCAGTGCCGGCTAACAATTGAAACTGTAAATATGTAGGTCGTGACAGCGGCTCGATCGAAGGACATCGTGACCGAGCCGAGGGGACTGACCTTTGTGATCTCTTAGGCTCCAAACACGTGTAGTGTTTGGAGATGGAGACCATGGAGCAAATACATAAACCGTTACCGCATCACGATTTGTGATTAAGCACATTCAGGTCCGTTAGAGAACCATAGCCTCGTAAAAGGGTGATATAAATTAGAATTATGTTCTTGCATTTCATCTGTTTAATGATAAATGTGTCTTTTAATACTAGAACGGTGACCTCACAGGCGTAGAGGAAGGAATAAACAGTAAACACTTAACATGGGGTTAGCAGTCGACTTTTTAGCCACCTAGTTCCGTCATGAAACACAATGCGACAATAATAACAGGGGAAATAATCTATTTTTACTTGCATACCGTTCTAGACGTTGCCTATTGCAACTCGTACATCGGACCCGCCGATTGCCCGTGGGAACGTTGCGCCATAAAACCACGACGCGGGCATTAAATCAGTGCTAACGGCTCGCGGAAGTGGCTCGCCGTGGTGGCGATATTGTTCTCGCGCTTTCCCAGAACCGTTAACGGTATAGTAAATGTCCCCGAGCTTCCCGGTCGAGTCCCGACGTTGCGACGCGCCACTACCGGCCTTACTGTGATTTCAAAAGGGCCACAATAACGATCAAGGATCCGGATAAGGGCCTCGAGTCACGACGTAACTATTATATCTAGGCGAGACGCACCCCGCGGGAAGGCGTTACTGCATAGATATCCAACATGCCGTATCTTCTTGTCTTGTATTTAGAAATGAATGTTTATATCTGTTCCCTAGGTGTTCACCTTGTTAGTTCTTCTCTAATATGTGTTGCACTAAGTGCTATTTTTTTAAAGATTTTTTAAATGTACTGTTAATCCCATTATGTTTCTGAGCCAAGTGTAGCCTTGAGGCAAGGCCTGTTATAAAACGTGTAATGTAAATAATTAGAATGATATGAAAGCCTCCGTACCTGCAATACTGGTACGCTAGGAAGTAGTTGAGCTCGGGGCTGTATGGGTTCATCCTAGATATGAAATATTGCACGCCATCCAGCTGTATCGTCGTTATCCTTTGAGCTGAAACAATTAAAAGATCTGTTGTAGATATTTTATTATGTAGAAGATGGATAAAAGCATTAGAAACGAAAAAACACTAAATTCGTGTGGTCAGACATTGTTTAGTTTTTCCAATTTATTTCGAATCTTAGTAATTACTAATTTGTTTCACCACCATATTATTAGTCATTATCTTTCATTAAATATCCATTTACTGTCGTCTATATTTTAAAACCACTTTAAACTTGCTCCTGCGTCAATTAATCGTCACTATGTTTGATTGATGTTGGACTGGCGACAACGCGTTATGCGACGATTATCTGACGTTTTCCCATCTCTCACGGGACCTCACGTTATCAATATTGAAATTAGCGCGTTCTCCCGAAATGGGTCGCGTTAAAAACGCACAGCGGACGTGAATTGTATGAGAGATGCCTCGCGATCGGACCGCCGGTATTATGCACCTAATTAAATTCTGTGTCCACCGCTTGCGCGGTCGACCGAGGTCCGACTAATTCCACACTCAAATAACGATAAAGTCGATACGGCGGCGAAAGATTCAATTTCTAACGCCTACAGGATGGCCCGTTTTCGTTTACCCGCAATCCCATATCCCGGGACTAGTCTAGGACTGCAACGTATACTGGTTTTGCTCGGTCATTACACCTAGTGCAAGGTACATTGTCACTTGTGTTAAATACAGGATTATAAATCGCGTGTTTCCTTCACAAACATCGAATCGATTTTCTTACAATCGAATTAGAACACAGACGGAAAAAATTTAATACAACATTCTATATCGATTGATCTGAACTGAACACTACGTTATTATTTTTTGTGTTCTTGTGGGTGTAGGTTGTAGAAAAAATTCAATAGACGAAACGATCTTTGTGCTCGGCGACGGAAATAAAACGAACGAAGCGCGAGCAGTGTGTCTGGCGACGTCAAAAGTGCAATGGAACGAGCGATTTTCCACGGTTCCATGCGGAGGTCTATGAACTCTACGTGAGCTTGATTAATAACAGTCACGAAGGCAATTAATGAAATGGAATGATAAGCGACCTGCGTCAGATTCGGTAACATTTATCTATTACCTCTTCTGTATATCTACTATAACGCCTGACTGTTTACTACAGTATGGCCACAGAAAATCCACGGTGTCAGACTTAATCACGGGAAGGGTGCAATGTTCACACAGAAGAACAACGAGGAATTACTAACGTTCATACTTTTGACCTGACTGGTGAGGTAACGACGCTTATAGACATTCCCATCGTGACTCACGCATTTAGATATCTGTGTTTATCCGGCAATAATCCTTTGACGTTAGTCAAATCTACTTCTTGATGCACAGATAATGCAGGGGTTTGACTGGTCACCTCACAAACTACTACTGTGCGGCGTGTTGTTTTTTTTTTTTAACAAATTATAAAATTAATACAAAGAGCCTGCGCTTCTCAGAACACTAACTATACTAAGGGAGAAATGTATTTATTTCTACTCTGAAAAGGAAATTATTAGTTCATGCGTCTCAAGTTTTAAGGAACAGACAGACAGACGTCTAATTAACCATGTGCATTGATGCTTATATCGTCCTGCTAGTGTAAAAAAACTTTACCACGCTACCGTAATCTTAATAATTCCAAGTGAAATGTTCATAAGTGAACATTTCATTTATGCATCAGGATTCCTAAACATTAAAGATACGGATACTTGTTTAATTTTTTTAAGTGATACCAGCGACAGCAAGTTCTTATTAATTTTACCTTTGATTGAAATTAAGATTTTTTCCTATACAACAAGACTATTACCGAATAGTGCCTCGATCGACACGAGTTTTTTTCACAAAAAAGAATGATAACTAATTAAAGTTCCTGTATTCGTTTTTAAATGAATTTAGGTTGTAAATGAACATTTAACACACCTGAAACTAGCGCTTGACCTTAAATATTAAAAAAAAAATAGTTTTAATTAATTAAGTGTAATATTCGTATACACGCCAGAAACCGACAATCATAAACTGTTCATTCCACTTGCGTTTTAACTAATCGACTCATGAATCATAATACTTGATTATTCATTCACTGCATTGATATGTATGAAATAACGAACGCGCTTTATTTTTTCTTTGGTTAAATTAAATAATAACAAATTAAAATACGTCTATATTATAATACGGCTTACAAGAAAACGTCGTATCTGTCACGGCTCCTGATAATTTTTTTGGCGTGTTATGGTTTAAAGAAACAAGCAACCGCTGGCAAAACATCCGTGTCGCTATCCAATATATTCTTAGAACCTAGCTACGATGAACTTGATAGATCATTGCAGCGTGTAGATCGTGTCAATCTGAATAATTATGAAATAACGCCGTGGGCGTGGAAAGACCTTTAGAAAATAGTTGATCCCGTGGGCGAGGGGAGAGAGCGCCATGTCACGTACAAAATGCGCTCGTCGAATACTGATGTGCATGGACGAGCCACTCCGGCCACGAACAGTCACCAACGCGTGCGCCACACGAATGGAGGACGCCCGTAAACGCTTAGTAAATACGTGCTCTCATTATTATTAGTAACAATTTCTAGCGCTTTTTATTAGACGCAGGATAGCTCGCTACATGTTTGTACTACCCTATTCTGTGCTCTCTTAAAATCTATCTACTCTAAATAAATACCCTAGATCTATTAAAGCAAGCTTATTTAATATTTATTCTGATTCAAGCGATCTCCACGCTGCAACGGTCTATCAGGTTCATCGTAACTGGGTTCTGTGAAGAGTATCAAGTACCAAAACAATTTTAAACCATAAAACACAAAATACCTTTGCAACAAAGATATTGATCTGTATTTACGTGTGTATAACACATTTGAACGAATTCGAAAGCATTTAACTTTGTTTTATTTTACCAGCGTAGTGCTTATGTATTACAGCATCTATGGAAATTAACACAAGTAAAAAGTGGCAAAAAGCTGAAGCTCAAAGACGGGTCTATTACCAATACCTTGAAGATTTGTTGCCTGTCTATAAAAATGGAATACCTTATACAGTTTTAAACATCCATTGACGCAATAATCAAATCAAAATATATTTATTCAAAAGGCCTTTACACGCACTTATGAATCATCATTTTTGCATCTGAGTTCGTTAGGAAGCTACCATCGGCTCGGAATGCTGTTCTGCTGAGGAGAGCCGGCTAAACATAAGTAATAATAATCGTTTAAGCTATGCACATCAGCATTGGTTCAGATGGCTTTAAATCCTATATTTAAATGAATGTTCGTTATCGATGTTTTAATATATGTAAATCACTTCCATCGCGCAGGATACACATATCCTTCATTGGGAATAGTGTCTCTTTCGATAATAGATCGAAATCCCATCGTGCATTGTAATGAGGTGAGTAGCGAAGTAAATGCTGTGGTCGTTGGTAGGCGCCTCGGGGATATCCGGTTGGCTCATCATCGGACGTGTCAGCGCGCTAACGGGTCGCAAACCAAAAGCTGACGGCCAATGTGACTCGATACAGTCATCATTCAACTATTGCAAATGACCAGGTGACTCACCTGTCGTCAGGTGATCATCAAAGCCGTCGCTTTAACATCCGCGTTGTTGCCGAATGTTGTCAATGTTTAACAGCGTCGACCCAACTTTATATCACTTATAGACTAAATTTATTTTATCGCTTTAAACCGATCTTTCTTGACTGACTGCCACAGGTATGTTGTGTTTTTCTAAAGAAAATACAGCAGCTGACATTTTCTGTAAAAAAATGTAACTTGGACCGATCTCTCCTTTATGGTCGTAGCAATTAGGTGTCGTTAAAGAGATTTCAGTTACAAACTCGTCTTCACACGTTACAAAGTTTTATTCTAGTGGATTCCGATCCGTACACACACCTACATTATCTTGTATAGTCGCCGTACACGGGCTCGGCTCGTGCTTTTTGCTCTATCTCCATCCTCCATGTAAGTTATTCCACATTTCATCGAATAAATTTCAAGCGCTGTCACTATTCGTAACCGGGCACAATAAGTGCATCGCGAATAAATACCTCCTGCGGTGAGATAGGAGAGTCGACGTGTACGGGGTTGATTATAGCGATGTCGGTGCACTCCAGGCTCGGGTACTATTTTTAGAGAGGCCGTTGCGAAGTCCCGACCGGTCGGACACTGCCGCCCTACCCGCTCCGTAATGTCTCACTCGCTACCCGCGCGGCCTTCCGAACGGGCCCCGGCTTTGGTAATGGCATGCGTGACCTTTAGCTATGATTATACGATGCAAATGCGGCTCAGGCAATTGCATGTGCATGCACGAGGCAAACGACGACCTATTCAACCGCTGACTGCATTTCTCCATCGGGAATCGTCGCGCTCGATGATGCACGGAGCTTCTTCGGTCTTAGAGCTTTTCTTGCTCTAGTTTTTTTTTTTGCGTGTTAAATAAATTGACCCGGCAGATTTTGCCTTGCTATTTTGGACGATTAACACAAAAACAACTGAAAATCTTTTATCAACTTAATCCTTTCTTTTTTTAAATAAAACATATATTTCAGTTTTTAAGTTGAGAAACTAGCTATGAATATAGCATGAATACTTAGCTAGTTGCTTAGCTTTTATTTAGCTTGAATTGTAATAATAATTATGATAATTAATGTAATAGACAATAATAACATAGATTGAAGCGCTAACTTACCTAACTGACAAAACCAGGCCTGAGCAGGTATCAATGCCACTCTTAAATGGTTAAACATTTTATATATTGTTATTCAGCGTAGTGACTCGTATATAACAAAGACTTTATTTTATTAGTAATAGTGTGTGTACATGGACAAATTTTACGATACTATATATAGTTTAACAATTACAAATGACCGAAATTCAATCATAATTGTTAATTAATTGTTTTTTTAGAAAATATTTCGAATTTGCTCATCTTTCTTTTTCTGATGACAATCTGTTAAAAATTTTGTATTGATTATAGTAAAGCATAAAAGTTAGCAAAAACAAAAGATATGCTAATAATAATAAACATTAAATATAAAGGTGCTTTGATTTTGCATATTTATATGTGGATACTAAATGCAATATGGGTTTATGTTCCATTCAGCCGACACAAGAACAAGTCCACCTCATTTGTATTCGCTAACGATACTCCTGTGACGGGATTTGAAGTAGCAAGTGACAATATGACTTCCTTCCACACCAGAGGGGTGGTTGTGAATTGTTAAAAGAAAAGAAAAGAAAGAAAGAAAACATGTGTCGATCTAATCTGATCTTTCCTATCTTTACAAATTATAATCTATGTTCTCTTTAAACAAAACGTGGAAGCCCTTTCCGTTTGTGCATTTAATAAACAAGTATTGTGTGGCTGAACATTTACATTTATGATATTTTAGACTGGCAAGGAGTTAACGTCAAATGGGGCTAAGTTCACCCCTGTTAATGCATATTTACAGTTCTCGCAATAAAGAGTGAAAAAAAAATGTATCCATTCGATCATGATTCAGCCGTTCACCTTTCTTTCCTCGCGCTCGTACCCTCCGAGATGTCGTACGGAATGGGCGCAAAACATAATGGCAGCGCGGGGCCAGTTCCGTTGAATACTAATAACCGTAAGCCTTGACGCCGCGGCGGTACCTGTCCCTCCGCAGCCTCCGGTCGCATAGCTATGGTGCATCGCGTTGCATAACGAGAACGAGTCGGCGACCTAGCGCGCCCTCAGCACGGATACGCATTACGTTACAATACACAACCGACGCGAGGCGACGTATCGTGAGCGATTTCACACTTGAACTGTTTCCGTCTTTTTTATACAGTCATACTACCATTTCACTTGTGTAGCTTTGTGGCGGAACTTAGTAAGTAACAGAATCTCACGATGCTCACGATTCACTCGGACGCGGAAAGCTCAGCTAAGCTCAGCTAAAGTTGTTTCTCTATCTCACAGTTCGAGGAGGCATATCGCTCCATTTCATCACAAAGAAAAGTATAAAATGTGCCGAACCCAAGGACGGCTCCCCCCTTTCCCCACTACCTTTCCCTCCGAGGAATGCTCCAGTCCCCGGACTATTTTTAGTAATCAAAACCCGATCCCGCCCACCGGCGCAAACAAACGTTCGCGAATGCTTACGGACCTATCGAAATTTAAAATTGGAACGTCTGGTCGGTGGGGTCGAACTCATTCCGATATGCCTTTCCATTATCATTAGGGAGTGTTAACGATTAAATTTAAAATGTGCTGAGTCTAAGCAAAACTGCTCTGTAGATTCCAGTAACAAACGTCTGTAGCTTAACTCTCGTAAGGACATTTGCAAAATACATTTAAAGCTATCCATCTCGATGTCTACAACTGTCTACTTGCGTTACGAGATCGTGTATAACACAGAAGTCGTATATATGGAGTCCATAATATAATAGATCCTATCGTTAAATCCAACCAGTAATGTGATATAACTTTATACTAGCATCGGGCAACTCTCGGATAATCTTAAATAATGGTAATTTTTAGAGGCACCGTCATCTAGGCGGGCGTCAAAAAAAACGAAAGAAGGTCGCGGCCAAGGAAAGACCCCGTCCTGTTGTAATTTGATATAATCACCACCTGGTGCGCGCATTACGTATTGAGACCACTGTGGAATCGAGACAAAAAACACACACGAGGATCTACCATAAATTAGATTTAGATAAATTCAACACCCGAGTGATTCGGTAATCGACCGGCTCCTTTGATATTATAGATAAAAAACGTAATCGAAATGTGTTTTGTTTTTTAAATGTAAACTGAATTATGTCGTTTGTGATGTATCTTATTCACATTTTTCTTTCAAACTCATAATCTTACAATGGTTGTAAAAGTAGTGATGTCGTTGATGGTCAGATTCATAATTTTTGGTATTTAAGTTAATCGGGATTTTTTTGCACAAAGCAGTACAAATAAATCAGCAAGGAAGTTCATAAGATCACTTATTTTTTATTCGTTACACTATATTTTAATTTCTAACCTTTCTAAAGTTAACTGACTTTAACATGTATACACGTATTTGCCTCGAAGTCAATGTTTTTTTTTTACCATAATTCTGTTGATGCTTTTAAAGAGTCTAGAACTTTTTTTCCCATAATATGTCTATTTTAGAACGATGTGGTTAGATTTTGATAGACTATCTGATTCACTTACTACAATCTGTAATGTATAACTTACTCCATTCGAACATTGTCGCAATATTGAATAAGAGTCCCGTGATTGAGTTCTGCGGGCCGTTATAATAACACTCAATTGTGCTTTAAAACAATACGTGTTATGACGGCGTGTTACGACATTACTTATACATTGATCCACGTGAAGTAGCACGGTAATAATCGGATCGATATAATAAACAAACTGACACATTTCACTGTGAGCTGTTCCATTTATCTATATTTATGATACAAACAGTACACTCATCGCTCATTTTTTATTACATCAAATAAAAAGGCTTACACCATCTTCAATATGAGAAAGTTTAATTCTGAAGGCCTTCAAAATTAAGCCTCAGCAGTTGGAATCAATTGGTATATCTCACGTATTGACGTATAAACTGCCATGTTAGCTAATAATAGAAGAAAAAGGTTAAGCTGCTAATCACTGCAGTAAAAACTGTACAGTCTAAGAGAGGCAATTATCCGCTAATAGTTTCCCAAGAATCAGCGGACGAAACATACAAATAGATGGCGTACATGGTCCGAAGCAAAGGTCAAGTACGGAATCTCCATTTTTGGAGTTCATTAAAGAACAGTCTATATAACAGAGCGGAGTTTAGACACGAGTTCTGACATTAGGATCCCACTAACTCAAATAAATGGGACCTCCGTGAGAGGTTTGCCTTTGCTTTCCTATTTCTGTACGTAAAATAAAAATTAGGCTCTCAAATAAGCCAAATAAAGGTACCACGCATCGAGACTTTTCCATGAGATTAAGAAGAAACACAAAAATTTTTTTACGCTGTGCGCAACGACGCTGACTACTATCCAATTAGACAGGTGCGGAGTGATACTTAATTTTGACTTTTAAGCGAAGATGTTATCGCTTTCAATCCCACAGACTAAATAGGACATCATTGGATGTCGAATCCTTACAAAGGTTGATTTCCGAGTATTGAATTAAGATAGTAACCGACCATGGTGAGTTCAAGACGAAAAAACGCGGCTGCGGAAACGCCACGCCGTGCCACTAGATTCGGGCCGATGAACCGCGCACCTGTCGCCCGGTACCCCGCACCTCTCCCCCCTCTCCCCCGTCCCCGTCTTCCTTCCACGCTTCCGTTGCACGGTTTTTGCCTGGGGCCGATCGCCGCGGACACGGCTCATCAGCGGAATCGCCGACGCCCGCCTTGATTGGTGTGAAACGTTTAGCGACCACCGATCTTTGGATGCCGTGATTCGTTGCACCTCAGCGAATTGACCGGGCTAGTGTTTGCGGTGTCGTTGACGCCGCTCCTGTCTGCTTTTGAATACGGCTTTGGATTCAAATCAGCCATGCTAGATGGCGGATCTTAGCATTCCAAATGAATGACTAGACAGAAGTCTGACCAGGTTTGATACTTCTTACATCACCTCACGTTCAGAATCGAGGCATTTAACGAACTTTGGCTGACATATGGCCAGTGCTAAACGTAGAATAACGCGTGCCTAAAGCACATGAGTGTACAAAGATTAATTAAAACAAACTGAATGGAAAAGGCCTGTAGGCAATAAGGGGTTCAAGAACCCAATATATATTGAAATGGTCCTTTGCTTTCCCAAATGCATAGCCATTGTTTATTCTACAACGATATAGACCTTATAGTCTAATATTTTTAATTTTTGCAGTGTTTAAAATCAAGTTTATAAAATCATGTCAAGGCTTATGTTGTTGCTAAGGTAAATGTTAAAACAACTTTCAGCATTTAACACTTAGCATTTTACAAAATACAATATTTTAACATTTGAAGAAGCTTTGTACTTGTGAACGAAAAAGTGCCATCTAATTTAGATACGGCTGACAAAGACTTTTCGCCGAAAGCCAGACAAATAGGTCCTAACACTAAACAACAAGTGAGGAAATTTTTAGATAAAATATATGAACTCATCCCAGATCTATCAAATTAAATATGGGAAATTTCGTCAGAGTCAAAGAATTTTGTCGTACAAATTCTATAAGCTTTTTAATAACATTCGGCATTATTTAGTAACTTCGTATTTTGTCATCATAGTTTCCCCACTTGCATGGTGCAAGTACGTCACTTAGTACTCTATGGTTTTTTCTTGCACTGTGCATAGTTAAGGTGTCTTTTACCTGCTCCCGTGGCCGCACTTGAGTCAACATAAGACAATGGTAAAACACTCTAAAACCCTTTGCGTGGAATGTTTTCTTTCAAAGCGGACCGCTCACATTCCGAGCGGCAATTTTAATACGTAACATGTCTGCGAACAATGTCTAATGACCACTTTTATATAGATACAATAGCAAAGGTAGGATTATCGTAAGTGGAGTTCTTTAGCTACTTTCGCGAGATGTGTGAATAAATAAGTATAACTGAAACAAAACATATGAAAAAAAAAATATCGACTTATTTTGATGTATAATATAAATACGTAATAGTGTACCGAATATCAGAGAAATTTATTTGTTACAATATTTTTTTATTTTACTATACTTCTTTCAACACAGTAGGTTCACACTTGTGTAGATAAAAGCTTTTTAAGGAAATTATGGAATTGTATTGGTCACGACCGAATTAGCGACATCTTTTACCTAATTCTTTGTGCTATAAGCTATTTGTGATAGACTTCCTTTATAAATCATCAATTAATTATATGGATAACAGCTATATAATTTACAAAAATGTTTCAAGTAGTCAGAATACGATTTTATGATATTGAATACTATGTTACAATACTTTTAACATGGCTTTACCTTTTTATTTTTAATAAAACATATAGTTTAAGGAATAGGAAGATTTCTATATGTGCCATATGTCACTTACGGTTTTTTTGCCGTGCAGTCAAATTTCTTAAACTTTCAAATTCTTCTAGTGACTAACTATTGCGGGGTTCGACAACCCAAGGAATGTAATTAGAAATATAATGGTTACTCGTAGGTTTGTGCTGCGAAGAAGGCATTGTACTGTAATGAAAGCTGAACAATGAAGGTCGAGGACCCGTAGGTCACAACAGCCAGCTTACTGCGTTACCAGGGACGAAGCGTGGGTGATGTGGGCTTACATAATGACCATCAATCTTACTAAAGTTGTAATACTTTCCATTTTTATTGCCCATGTGACAAATAGGCATTCGTTTTTGTTTGTAATAGTAGTAAAATTGAACAATTTGTACACCTCTATTGAAAATATAACACCTACCATCACAATGACGTTAAAAATAGATTCTTATCATTTAACAAGACACACAATTGGAGTAGCAGATAAAGTGGTTATCCAGTTAAATGTCGATGACTGTATCCTTTTCAGCGAGCGTGTCGACACCACAGACATTAAATTAAAAAGAAAAAAGGTTTTTTTTGCACAGAATAATCTTCTCTAGACGGTTCTTACTTTCTTTGGGCGGTGACATTACGCTTTCCTATTAGCGCCAAAAATAACCGTACCGATTCAACTGCATTCTATTTATTTGTTAGAATTTCTAAAATGACTGGCACTTACTTGATACCGGGCCGATGCTCGCCGCCAAAAGCAGGAGGCTCGATGCTAGTAGGAGCTGCATGTTGGCTGATTCTAGTGCGTCGCGTACGTTGATTCTAATACAGGTGGAACACTCGCTGGATTGCGCTAACGCAACATGGGACACTCGGGCACACTGAGCGCGCGCTGCCCGGGACCCTGCTTATAACAGCGACGCGTCCCGCGCGCACCACCGCTGAAACAACGGTCCCGTTCCCGCGACAGCCCACCCACTCACTCTATCCATCGCCTGCTACGTACAGCGTTCATACTACACGCGTGATTTCCACACGGCGATGGTAATCGAGCAGTGTTGTGATCCGCCATCGGGGCGTCCGATTCCGCCCAGCCCGCGGACGTCCGGCGATCGGCGCCCGCGCTCCTCAGCGCGGGAGTTATCTCGAATCGTACCGCACAATAGTTTGCGTTCGCGCTCAATTTGCTCTTGTTGCGGCCGAGGCGGATTCCTCGCTTCGTCCAAGGGGATGCGTCGTGGTTTTTTCTCGGAGCGCCTGGGCCTAAGGATGTGCCTGCCTGCCGGTGCGAGGGTTCCCTTTGTTGCAACACCCATTGAGTCGTGAACGTCCCGGCTGCAATTACTGCATACGTACTAATTTATTCCAACAACAACGAGTGATGTGAGTGATGCGTGCGCAGAAATTCCATTCGAATTATTTTATGGGCTCATATAGCGACGCCAACAGAGCGGGGTCGACCTGCGTTTTAGCATTCCCAAGTCTTGTGACCCTAAAGTGACGCAAGGCGTTTCTTGTGGCCCGTAATAAGTTTTATAATATTCATTGTCTACGATACCCATATTACATTATTTATGCTTTCCATGAATAAAATAAATTATTTGCGCCATATATCCTTTTTTTTTTAAATTTATCAATTTATATTTTATGACTTCCATTACGGGTGAATAAAACACAAGTGATAAAACTTAATCAATGTAATATTACTTTTTTTAAATCAGCCGCCATCGTCCAATTCAGTGACTCATTTTTAATCATCATATTACAGACAAAATGATGCCTGTAATAAAGAACTTTTGAAATCTTTGTCGTGGTGTTATGATTTAAATACATTAATAAATTTTAAATACTCACATTTACATCATAAACATTTAACATTTATTGATTTAAAACGACTGCTAAATGTCACTCTATTCCCTCTATTTTTCAATCGAACTAAATTATCGTTTGTGTTTCTAAAAATCCATTACAAAAACATTTTTTTTATAAACTCATTCAGGTACAATTTACCTAATTGAAAACAATAGTTCAATACTTGAAGTCCGAACGAGTTTAATACAATACCTTTATAGTGCCTATTCCTGCCCATTGAAGAGAGTATATCAATTTTTTTTTAATATCAGTATAAATCGACGTCGGAAACACATTTAAAACATAGCATGATCCTTTATCACTTGCACTCTAAAGTGTTTTACTTTACGGATAGCAGTTAGTGCTTGTGTTAAAAATGATAAATTAGAAATACAACATTATTACTGAGCCCAACGAATCACGGTGAAAATAAAATAAAAGTGTGAGTGTCTGTGTCTGTGACAAATGTCTGTATTGTTATAAATCTTTGATTATATAAAAAAATTATATCTCGAAACGATGTCTCTTAAATATAATTATGTACGCAGAAAACTGTTTCTGTTCCCAACGACGACAAATCTTAATTGAGTATTGTAATAACATAATAATGTACTATGTACTAAGCATCGAATATCGAAATCTATAACTATTGCCATAGCATCTCTCTCAGTAATCTATTACATTTAAAAGGTTAATTATAAATAATTTTTTATATGTTTTAATTTTATTATTCATAAAAAAATTACATAAAAGAAGGCAATTTTCACGTTTATAATATTAATGGCGCACGTAATTTGTCAAATCATAAATTTCCCATGCTAAAAACGATAAGTAAAGAGATGTATACAAAGAAATATAGAAGTGTGTGTTTTACCCGTAAGGAACCTTGCATAATATTGAAATAATATAGAACTTCCTTTGGTGGAATTTCATTACTAGGCCCTAGAAAACTTTGTTTCATATCTTTTGTAAATATGAAACAAAGTTTTCTTTATCATTCTTCTTTATATTAATTTACAGACTAAATGTACTATTTGTTTAACCTTTTGACTTCACAGGTCTTAAAATATAAGTCGAATTATGAAAAAGAAAAAATATCATCGTATACCAGTTAGTAAGTCAAATATCTCCGAATTAAAGATGTGTTAATTCAGAAAATGGTTTTCATTTAAAACTATGTCAATATTAGAGGATAAGGCATTTAATTTACACGGATACGACACCCGAATGTAAATTAAATATAATTCATATTGAAATTTAAATTTTATTCATATTGAAAATGTATACTGAACTTAAATCTGCCACTGACGTTTCATTAAAACCCCTATCGTATCTTATGCAGACTTATGTAATTAAACACCTTCGTAAAGAACGAATCAATTATCGCCGTAAGCTTAGTCAGAGAATAAAAATTATATTTTATGTAACCTCTTTGCAACCTATCTGCGACAGTAAGTTAGAACGCGGTATTATTTTTTTAATTAAAAAGAAACCAAGACCTCTTGCAAATATCTGGCCGTGTAAAGTAAAGTATGCGTTATTTTTTCGCCTCATTAGCACAGTTCAACGTAATGAGTTATTTCGGTTGGCATCCACTTGAAAGTTAAATAAATTATGTTTACACGAATCTTAAAATAGATGGTGGCCTTTAATAAGTCCAGTTTCTCCAGTCGTAACAGTCGGATAGGTGGGTAACTACGAAACAAAAAAAGAGATGGAACACAATGCGACAGGGGAAGACTTCGACGAGTTAGATCTGTGCTGAAATAAGAGCAATTAGAGTACATTGAATACTTGAAAGCAGCCGCTGCCTGGGCACTTTGAGCGAGGGGATAGGAGCGGTACGTTAATTGGTGGGGCTCTGTTTGCACTGGCCCAGCCGAACTCCCCCGAGCTTTGACACACTCACCCGACGTCTATAGAGCGCTCCAAACGCGCAGCGCCGCGAAGCCTATTTCTAAAAATAATACCACACATATTTAGTACCTCATTGTATTCGCAATACAAGATACTGCACTTAAGTGGAACCGAACAAAGATTAAATTGCATTAAACCGTAGCGAGGTGCATTTTTAGATTTCTGTTTATTTAATCGCATACTCGGGTTCGGCCCCTATGCGTTTCGCATTGTTTTACATGGAACGAGTGGCGTCCGTGTGTGATGGGCCGGGTGAGTGTGCACGCGAAATGAGAATCGAGCTTTTTATTTTTATTCGGAAACGGAGAAAAAAGTTTCGAGATATTACTTTAATAGCTGCAAAAGGAACAAAAGCGACGAGATTCGAACGATACCGACTTGTTTTTTTTTTTCACGATCCGATGATGTTACACCGCTTCGTGGAGGCTTTAATTGAACGGCCGCATGACTCTGATGTTTGAAGGATGGCAATAATGGCGGACCGCACATGCCGTTGGAACAGAACTGTTGATAGTTTATCACGGGAACCGATTCATGTCAAAGCCATTGGCGTGGAGCATTACTCTGGTGGAATGAACTGAAGCCCGATAGGTTATGTTGAACAGCGTTGATAATAATTTTATTCAGCAGACATTCTTATTCACTATTGAATTAAACTTAATTTTTAGTTGTTTCTTGTGTCTCCTCGAATACTGTAGGTACATTATTAAATTAAGCCAATTTTATAGCGTTTAAATTTACTTTATTTCCTGACGTATCGTATACTATACAGCGTTTATGATCACGAGACAGTTAATTTTAGACATAAAATTGGACAGTCACACTGTTGACAGTTAATAAACTATTAAAGTATCTGATGATCTAGATATTTCTTATAGATTTTATATTTTTAATTTTCCACGGAGAACTGTTAGAACTAAGCTTTGGATGCTACAGAATATCCCCAGCCATTGTATTAACTCTACGCAAAGTATACCCATAATAACTTACTCCGATAGAGGCAAAGGTTAAAAATAAAATATTATCTCGAGCATTCCTTAACTGGACGTCCCTGAATAACATTCGGGACTTTACTACGCCATTATACGCGCCGCCGAGCTGCAATCGATGGTACATTAACATAACTACAATGGAATTTAAATAGTGCGTTTGCGTAAAATAAAGTTCCTCGTCCTTTAAGCGGGACTATCTGTTGCGCGAATCTCGCGAATAACTTAACGGTACGAAACGGACCGGTCGTCGTAAAAATACACCCGACCCACCGGACCGGATATAATAAAAAGGATATACCCGGCCCCGTACGTGATTCATCTGCTGACGGCGGAGGATTTTAGACATTGGAAACATAGTACCAGGGTTATCGTGGATCAAAAGCTTACGTTCGTTATCCGGTGAGAAACTTATCGGAAACCGCTGCCTGATTACAACGGAAGTGTTAAGTTTTATTATGACTATGATGATTCAAGACAGACATATTCAGACTTGCTGTCTGAATAGTCTTACTTAATAAAAAGTTTAGGCGAAAATGTTGATTGTTGTTTACCTACAACAAATATTTGTGGCAAGGCAAATAATTTTTACTCTTTACGTAATACTGAGGCCGACAGCTAAAGCAACACCGAACGGATCATCAATCATTCTTGCAGTGTCGTTGTATTTACCTACATTCGTCTATTCAATACATATAACAACGATAGATTAGTGTTAATAATTGCCCCCGCGGTATAACTAATCGAATGATGTAATCGTGAGGTCATTACGATTGTTCGTACACTTGCTATTACATGCGTGTTTAAATTTTTTGTCTGAACCATTATATTTTTTTCTGAATTTCACAGCACATCAGTCGATTAAACTTTGTGTGTCGTCTCGTTATAGACTTTTTTGGACGTAGGTATTTTCGATTCGACTTCAACCGGAAGCTCTAAAAAAACTTTAAAGCTTCACGTAACGCAATAATAATTTCTGATCATTATAATAATTTTAAATTCGTATTGCGGAGAAATTTGATGAAGTGGGCTAAATCGTTTTAGTTTGTTCACAGAAACATCCTATAGCGTTATCGTGATAGCATCATAAAAATTGAACTAAAAACATTCGTAATGACTTTGTAATTAAGAGTAACGTTTAAGGTGCCCCAAATGTCGTATGAGATACGATATAATACAGTAACCCGACGGTTATTTGCTATCCCGTATACTTGCATCACATCGGATGGTAGCCGGTGACATTTTTATTCTTCACTGCCGGCCATTCGCCGCGTAGATCGGACACAAGAGCTTTTTGTTCAAATTCACGGCGTGCGATCACGACGCGTAGGCATCTCCTCTTGGAAGTGCCAATTAAAGCTTTTACCGAGGTGGTTATGTAACTGCTGTCTTGTCGTTGTTTGTTTTTCAAATTCAACAATAGTTCGTTTGCCGCCGATTTTGATTTACGGACGAGTAGATTTATTTTTAAGGAAGATAACAAACACGTATAGATGTGAGATAACAAATAGGCTTATAGATTTAAACAATAAGAGGTTACATGTTGATGGCAATCTCCACAAATAAAAATCTGTATTTTAATTTAAGGCCAAAAATTACAATTTATTGAAGATATATATTACAGTCTAGATATACAATTTGATAAAGTATACTTACATATAGAAAAGGCTATAAACGATTTACATTAATTTTGTGAGAAAAAATCCTTTGCAATAGCTGATTGGACGGCTAAGATATTGATGCAAAAGATATCAATATATAATCTATTACATTTATTACAAGCTCTGGTAAAAAAAGAGTTTCGTTCATGATTTGTTTTTCAATGACGACCATGGTTATAATCATGCGGACATAAAAATGCCTTTGCCAGTTTTATTGATTTACGCCAGCGGTTTGCTTAGATGGTCGAATAGGCCCAACGACGCCTATTCAAAGGCTTTCCTGTCGATGATCTTCTCGGAGCTAACGTCTCCGGCAAAATAGCAACGACGTCATAATCTTTTAAAGATTTTCTGGTGAGGACATTTGTCACTCCTGGTTCCTTTTTCCCAATTTCTTAATCTGCTGGTTATCCCACCTTAAGTATACAGATCTATATTATATTTAACATTACCGTTAACAATATACGTAAAAGATCAGCAATTTTTTGTAGTAAATTAGTTTGGGGCATTTATTATGTACTAGCTATTATCTAGCAGTCGAATTACTCGATATTTATTTATCAGAGAGTATTCATTGAACTTTTTTTTTTTAAATGTGACATTTATAATTCGATAAATTCAATGCAAACTCAAGTAATAATAATATTTTAGCTTTCTGCATTTCTCCTCAATATAAACTTCAAATGTGCAAGTTTTCCGTCACACGTGCAATAGACTGCGAATTAATTTAAAAAAATTTTACTTAATTATTCGTAAAATTTTGGGCAACAAATAAATCTAATATAATGATCGGAGGAATTTTAGTACAGCGAGAGCTACCGACAGGTTTGCCATTTTTGTTTCATAAAATAGTGACTAACATAGCTTTGAATAATAAAAATAATTAAATCTTTCTTGTTATTTTGTACTTGTTAATTAATCTTTCTTGTTTGTCAGGTAACCCAATAGAGGTTGTTTTGCCGTTTTTAGTACATTCTCAAGAACTACTGACCCGATTGAGATGAAACATACTTTTTAAGTTAACAAAGCAACTTTGTGTATATTGTAGTATAACGTCAATACAGAATCATTCTTATGTTGTTTGTTATAACGATAACTCACCTAGCTATATCCCTACGCAATTTTGGCAGGAATTGTCTGAGTTAAACCACTGGGTCGCATGGAGAAGGCTGATGTTATTTTTTCACTCTCAAAAACAGTTTAGAAAACCCTCTATTACGTTATATTGTTATAACATTTTATTGTTGGCGCAGACGCCGTACAACGTAATCCTTTTCACGCTAAATATGAGTGTGAGTGGTGCTAATTGTTTTTCATGTACTCTTCCCGCGGTCGGCTTATGTAAGAGTGGTCGTGACATCATGAACCGAATAAAAACTACATGAAAACTCGAAATGCACACCACACCGGCCGCCGCATTTCGTTATCGAGGCGGCGATGTTTTTACTCGAACTGATGAACCGGAATTTATGACGTCACGTGACGCCTTTTGGTCGCGAAATGTTTTTGTTTTATTCATGTGCCACGTGTAAAAATGTATATTGCAATATTTATTTTAACCGACTTCAATAACGCAGGCCGGAATCTTTTTAGGTGCTAAAAAGATTTCGGTCAATTCTTTTCGTTTTACTTGGAAGAGTTGCGTTGCACAACTGTTTTCGCAGAAATTAAGCGAATATCGGATTAAGAAGTATATCACACGTTTTTAGTTGTGTAAACAACTTTTGAGGTGATGAATTTCCTAGATTGAAAACTTCGCACGTTTTTCAAAACTCGAACTAAAAATCGATTAATTCATTCGCATACAACGCGACGTGCAGTAAACCAAATTTGGTGATTTTTCTGTTATTTGTGATTTGGAATTTTACAATTAGATACTGCGTAACTGTCACCGTAACAAATGTTTAGTAATATTATGTGTTGAAACAAATATATGCGATTTAGTCACTGCTAATGTGGGTATGTTTGACAATTTCTAAAAATCAACATGATTTTCTGATCTAACCAATTAATACTGTAGACAAATTATACCAATTAATATTTATTTTATAGAATTTCTATTAGATTAATTATCTAATATAATTTAAGTAATTCTACTTATATGTGATATGCGATATATGATTTTGAATTGATTGATTGTAGTTATAAAAAGCTTTATTCGAAATGTTTCCACCTATCAAATAATTAATGAATATCCTGACACTTCCCATCGTTAACTTCCTCAGTACTTGAAGACTGTAATTAGTCTTACTTCTGACGTGTGAACTGGTACTCGTAGAAGAGTAGTAAAAAGAAAACATTTAATCACGTCGAAGTAACATATATAACTTGGTAAACCAGATTCTAGAATAGCCTATAATTAATTTTCTATGCAGTTAACAAAGGAATAGCTTAGATTATAAGTCATTTTCATACATTAAGCACATATCTTTTTCTTACGTGTAATATAAGTCGTTGAAAATACAGCCAGGTTATGAGCCGCTTATCCCGTTCTCATTATAAAGTATAATATGCACTTAAATTTAAGGAAAACATTTTGCTTGCTTTTCGCCGGACAAAATCGTGAGCGAGACACCATTAGGGTTAGCGGAATCGGCATTTGCATGCTCGCTGGCTTTGTATTACGACGCTCTTCACCGTGCCTTATGACAGTTCCTAAATGTAGCGGTAAATCTCGTGATAAATTCGCGACTGTGCCCCTTGCCTGGCTATCTTTACATCTATAGAATTATACAAATTTCACCTGCAAGCGTGTACGCGACGGGGTCGAAACTTGCTGCATTTGCGGCAAAGTTTTTGCGGAGTATCTTCTTGTGGCATTTTACGAAACCACTAGACGTGTAAGAGTTATTTCCACGCATCTTGTATTTTCCTTTCTCTCCTCGTATTATATTATATCTCTACGTTGTTCATAAGCCCTTTAAATTAAAGTTTTTTTTTAATATTATTTTAATAGCTCTGTTACTAAGTTGTTCATGCCCATTGTGATAATAATTTATATAAAGAAGTTTGCTCCTTTGTGTGGCGTCACATGTGTGCCTCATCTCACGTTCACTATTCTCACCGTACTGATGAAATGTGATATGGAATAATTGGCGACGTCTTTACCAGATCATGATCTCACGAAAATCTTCTAAACATATCTAAGATGATACCACTAACCCCATATGTATATGACAAGTGAAAATATAATCATTGATGTCGCCGTCAATATAATCATTGATGACTAGTCGGACTATTGCATCGGCGTCGCGGGTCGTGGGTTCGATTCCCAGCCGAGGCAATTATTTGTATCTACAGATACCACACATAGTAATCTCTTTAGATGATAATTCCTAATCCTAGTTTTCGTCCGTGCGGAGTTTACACGTGTAAAACGCCCTTATAACAAATACAATTCATTCATTCAATCAATTCATCAAGAGAGTCAGGCAGTGTTTTAAAATAAATGAAAATAAAACTCACGACAACATCGATAAGATTTTATGTATTTCGGGCGGTATATAGTCATAATTGCGAGTATATGAATAATAAGACTTATTATCCGTCATCTACGATACGCGAAAATACTAACCACATTAAAAGAGCTAATAGGCTTCGTACACAACGGGGCTTGTTTATTTAATAATGTTATAAATGCTCGGAATATGGACCTCCGGTGTCCATCCATCTCAGCGCCGACACGGGGTTAGTGGTTATGTGCTTAAGCAATTACGGGGCGGGAAATCGGCTGCGAAATTGTGCCTAGTTGGGGCCCTCGCCCGTTATAATTGGCGGCGAGATGGGCGCGCATGTTAGAGGTGTCAGGGCACTGGTGTGGCCCCACCGCCGCCCCGCACCACCTATAATTTCCCGTCTACGCTCCACAATAACCCTCCATCACGAGGCTCGTCTTTAACGAAAACATTATAAGCAACGCGCCACACTTTACGGCGGGCCCCGACATTATAATCACATATTTATAGCTTGATTAAACACATTAAAAATCTTATTAAAGTAACAACGTGTTGTGATCGCGCCGCGTCGGTTTTTCATACGTTGTAAATGTTCCATAACTCTCGGCGTAACGAGCTCCCGGGTTGCTGATTCTGCGTTATGGTTTTCTTAACTTCTTTTATTAATAGTGTTATTAAGTTTGGTTTATTGACCTAATCTCCATATATGTATAGTCAAATAGTGTTCACGACAGGGTGATATGAACCGGACATATATAGCTGAGGTTGATGATCCGCCAGCAGGTACCCAATCCATCGCCGTCATACATTGAAAGAACCAACATTTCTCGTCGTCATCGGAATTTATTTTAATATGGACAGCTTTGTATAAGAAATAAATAAAGTAAGGTTCTATTTACTTTTAATAAATTGTATTATATATAATAAACGAGGTGTATGTGTAGTTAAAGTATAAAAGTGTGTTTATATTAATTCTTCAGTTTCATAGCATTTTAATGGAAGTATAACTGATAATTATATCAGGAATGTTTCTTATTTTTTTAATAATTTAATTACTCTCAAATGGTTATTTATTCAGCAGTTTTTTTTATACAGCGAAAGCAACTTCATTCCAAACAAATTCCAATTCCAAATTTTATATAAACTCCGATTCACGTGGACGATGTATCTGGTACAATTCTGATAGTATTTAAAGACCACAAAAAGAACATAGATGTAAATCTGGTATAAAGATATATGGTATTCCTAAAAATCATCCATTACGTTGACATTAAACAATTACCATACTATTGAGACACTATTTTTATACTTTAACATTAGTGGTGGGCCAAAAATTTTTGCAAATAGCAACACTTGATTTCTCCAAAACCGTGAGAGCAAGGGGAGCGCGGGTGGCGG
>DWHO01000101.1:0-27276 GCA_018247575.1 Eurytides lysithous rurik | reverse complement strand
CTCGCACCCGCAGTGCGCGCAATTCCGCGGCCCCAAAACGACGCCAAACATCGACTAAAACGCATTCTTCTTTTACAGATTGCGACAGACTCTTGCGGCGAGGCTCGCGGAGATCGACGACATTGTGTCCGAATTCGACCGCGTTGCGGAGAACATTGAGAAGCTGCGGCAGCTCATCGAGGTATTCATAGCGAAGGTCGGCACCTTCTACGTATTCGGGGAGGACGAGGAAAGTGGCGTGCGCGATCTCGCCACCGAGGTTTCGGAGTTGGTGGAGCGTACGAAAGCGTTCACGGAAGAGAGCAGGAAGCGATACGGTGGCTCCGCCCCCGCGGACGTAGCGCAGGAGCTTTCCGCGCTAGAGTTGTCCGCAGAGGCGCTGGCAGCCGCCATGGAGGAGAAAGAGAGGGAATGGAAGCGCGCTCGCACTGCTCGCAGCGAGTACGCGACCGATGTGGAGAGCGTGCAGGCGTGGCTGCGTGCGGCCGAGCTCACGGCCAGGGACCGGACTCTGCCGCCGGAGCCCTACCGAGAGCGTTTGGTCGCCACAAGGGCGGAAGTGCCCAGCGTCGCGGACCGCCTTGAGAGGCTAACGCGAAACGCGCGTGCAATCGTGGAAGGAAGTCGCGATGCCGGCGAACGCCAATTGGTGCAGTCTACTGTAATGGCGTTGACGGACCAATTCGCAGCGGTGTGCAGCGAGCTCGAGGCTCGCCAGGCGGCCGTCGAGGACGCGTGCGATGCAGTCGCCAGGTTCCTCGCGCTGCTCGAGAAGGTCCTTCTTTGGGTAGAGACGCAACGTGCTTTCCTCGCTCGGCCACTCCCATTGGCCGACTTGCAGGAGGCGCAGCAGAAACAGACTGAATATGGGGTAAACATTTAGATGACCATGAGTTTGTTTCTCTTTAGAATTGGGCATTTGCATTGACTTTCGTTTTATTTTTCAGAATGCGCTCAAAAGTTGTAAACAGCAAGCAAAGAATCTTGCTGACATGGCTAAAGAAATAGAAGCTATTGAACGCGTAACCAGCCCTGGTGACTTGCCACAGAGGCTCGAAGCAGCAGAGAATGCAACTGTCGATGTTGAAAAGAAACTGGCGAAGACTGTGCGTGCCTTTATTTTGATACAAACATACCTGTTATGTTGGTTTTTTATTTTTACAAATATTTTTATCGAAATAACTATTTTTTCAGAATGGTTTGCTTCAAGAACTGGCCGAAGAATGGGAGAGATGCGAGAAGAAACTTAAGGATGTTGGCCACTGGCTCGAGGCCACAACACGGACTATAGAGACGCCGCAAAGCGCGAAGAAACCTCTTAGGGATAGGCTCGCATTGCGAGAGAAACTTATTAACGATATATCCACTCAGAAAACTAAGATCTCTTATGCAGTTGAGAAGCTTAACGTGAGTTTCACTTTCAGGGTTTTCATTGTTGTATTTTTTTTCGGTTGTCGGGTTTTGTTTGTTCTTTTGGTGTTTTGGTCATTTTGGTTTGGGTCCCAACAGCGCGGCCGCGGCTGGAAGCTTGTTGTTTTCTCCGGTTTAATGGCCGTTGTTGACCAGGTGCACTTCGGGCCCGACGGCGTGGCATCGCAGTCGCGAGCGCCCGAGGGGGTGCAACACGCCGCCTCCGACCTGTGCGGTGCACTGGACGCCCTCGGCGAGCAGACCGGTGCGCAGGCTCGACAGCTCGCCGCCGCACTGCAGCAGCTGGACGCGTACTGCGCGGAGCTGGCGTGCCTCCGCTCTCAGCTGCTCGACGCCGAGCAACAGCTGCGTCACGCCGCGCAGCCCAACTACAGCCCGCGTGAACCGGAGCGTGCTCAGCGCCAGCAACAGGTAAGGCCCCACAGCGCTGCAGCTGCGGCCTCTCATGCACTCACCACCGCACCGACACCCGTAGGTGGCTAGCGAACGTTCTAGTTTTGTTTATCGCGAGCCCTGAGGCCCGCGTGGCTCTCCGCCACCGGACGCGATCAGCTCGCCCCCCTATGTATATTTCCACCGGCATTTATCTGTTTTCTTTTTGTTGCTCCTTCCCCCGTCCCTCGACTCCTACTAACTCGTGACGCGATATCCTCTGTCAGGAATGTCGAGAGAGAATGAAGTCGCTCCAAAGCAAGATTCAAGCGCGGAATGAACGCATCAAACTGCTTATACAGCGCGGCGGCCCGGATGCCGACCCGCTGAGGGACACGTAGGCGCGAACCGTCAAATCTAGTTCTTAAGTCAATCCGTAGTCATCTATTCCTATTAATTTTTTTTATTACGAAATATAATATTCTTAACATCGCAGCCACCGTCTTTTACTTGAATCATTCGCCCTTTTCCCCACTCGCTCATCGCTCGTACGCCAGCGAACCCATTGTAAATCATGTATGTCCGTACTTGCGTATCAGGAGGTCACCCGGCGTATCGAAGAGCTGACTCGGTGTATCTACGAGCTGGACCCGTTTGCGGGCGCCGGCGACGAGGTGGCGGCCACGTTGGGCCTGCTGCTAGAAGCGGGCGAGCGCGCACGCGCCGAGCGCCGCCCCCGCTCTCCGCACGCACTGCGTGCCCCTCCCACCCCCACGCCCGGCACCACCTACGCCGAGATAGTCAAGGGCTTCGGCTCGCGTTCAAGCTCGGTCAGCTCCAGGCAGCATAGTGCACAGAGAGTGCCCCATGAGCTCACCTATGACTGGCCGAGGCACCCTACACCCCCTGAAGAGGAGTCCGATCCCAGTGAAACGTGCGTGATCGTGCCGTATCCCGACAGTGAAGTGGTCAACGAGCCTACTACTCAATTGAGTGAAGCCAATGATAGTGAAAGTGACGCGTACACGCCCGATCCATTAGTTGACCACAGGCAAAACTCAGGAGATAACGACATATGTGAAGTATTTACAGAAATTCAAGAGAGTCCACAGATCCAAGCCTTTGAATGTGAAGCCTCTATACAAAGCACTGAAGCTCCGAGTCGTGCCGAATTAAGACCACCAGAATATCACGACAGATCTCTTAGTCCAGCAGCAAGATTACGATCTCAAGATTTGTCGTATGCAGAAATTTTAGCGTTAGGCTTACGAAAACAAGCCAAAGCCCAAAATATCATAGCGTTGCCTAAACCACAGGTAGCCCAAGTAGAAATGGTGAAAGAAATAGTTGTAGAGGTGGAAAAAGCTCCTTCCGCTATACAACTTGAACCTAGAGTTCAATCCACAGACTCCTTACGCTTTAAAATGGAAAGACCCGAACGCCCATTCCAACGTAGTCGTTCCAGAGACATGCCAAGACAAAGACGTGCTCCTGAGAAGCGACCGACTAAATCACATGACTCACAAAGTAATAAAAAGAAGAAAACGTCAAAAAAAGTAATTGAAGTAGAGAATTTTGACGACTCTACTGAATCACAAGTACTGGAAATCGCCGATACTAACACCACTTCTACTGCATCTATAAGGGTAGATGAATCTAAGGTAGAAAAACTCACTAAAGAGATAATTAAAAAAGTTCAACATAGTGCAACTGTTATTGAAAATGTCACAGATGAGTTGCCGAGTAATTCTGTTAAAACAGAAGTAGAATATAAAAAGACTAAAAAGAAAAATAAACATAAAAAGGTTAAAGAAATGGACGATGAAATAGAAAAAGCCCTCAAAGAAATTGAGGAGTCTGACAGATATAAAAAAAAGAAAACAAAAAGTGACAAGAGCAAAGAAGTTCTTAAAGACACAGAATCGGACGAAGGCACTGAGAGAGAAACTAATAAAAAACGTTTAGAGGTGAAAGAAAATTCTAAGAAGCAAAAGAAAAAGAAAAGTAGTAAGGATTTACATTCTGATAAAACAAACGAACAAAAATCAATAAGTTCTATAGACAGTGCCCACAAAAGCGGCGATCAAATAATTATTCAGTGTCTAAAAGATAGTGGTGAACCACTAACTACTGAAACCTCCAGATCACGTTCAGTAGATGCCGTTAAAATATCTGAAATGAGTCATAAAACCGATGACTTAGATAAAACCAACTATCCGGATACATCACCACTGCCTGAAGGCTATGAACATGAAAATGCTGGTAAGGTAGATACAAAAAAAATGAGCGAAAGTATAGGAGAAACAACTAATTTATTTCTCCAAAATGAGACGAGTACTGAAGTTGCATCATATGTAAGTGACCGTACTGATAATCGTAAAGAAGTCAATGACAAAAACGAAGGAATGTCGTTGGATACTGATTTAACATCTAAGCAAAAGAAAAAGAAAAGGGTAAAAAAACACAGTAAAACTACAGAATATGAATCAATTCAGTCAACTCAAACAGAAACGCCGAATGTCGAAACACCTGTCGTCGAAGTGACTCTGCTAGCTAAACATAGCATTAACGAATCGCCACAAGCACAATTTGAACAAGAGTCGTGTTATGTTGAGACATCTAAAGAAATGTCACTTGATATGAAAACACCTGATGAATGTGTTCCTAAAAGGACAACCAAATCGAAAAAATTAAAATCGTCTAAACTTGACACATCTTCCTCTCTAAATCCAGTTTCTTTGAATTTACCTATTGAAGAAACTTCGTCGGGTAAGAGATATATAGAAAATTTACAGGCTGAACAATTTGTGGAAGTAAAAGAGCTCAACAAGAAATCTAAGAATAAGAAATCTAAATTTATCAATGATGAAATCGATAGGGCTATAAAATCGATAGAAGATGTTACCAAAATAAGAACAAAAGAAAATATTATTGAACTTGATGAAAAACAAGAAAGCACAGAACTTGAGTATGTTGACGTAAAACTGTCGAGTGGCTCACAAGATGACTGTAAAACTGTGACTCAGAAAGAAATAGTCGATTATGATCACAAACCGCCCTCTAATCTTGTTACAATGGACTGGAATACTTTGATGGCGGAAGAGGAAAATATCCCAGAGTCGGAAGTTTCACCTATTAATCAACCAACTAGCGAAACTGATACCTGCGAAACAAATATACAAGTAGCAACAGAGGTTACTATTCTTCCAGAAATCACAGACTTAGCAAGCTCTAGAACCAAAAATAATGACTTTTTGGATTGTAAACAAGTATCGGATACATGTGAAGTTGTAAAAGATATTAAGTCTGATTCTGAAGAACAGAATAATAACGATAAAACAATAAATGCAAGTCCTTTGAAAGACAGCACTTTTAACATTGTTGAGGAAATAACGACTTACGAGCCAATCATGGAAGATGTAGAAACACGAACGATCTATATGATAACACACGAAGAAAAGAAATTACCGCCTATTAGAACGGTAAAAATTTTTAAAGCTAAGAGTGCTCCTGTAGGAAATGAGTCTCGGTATGATAATATTGCTGATGATTTTAACAGCGAACTGGTTGGTGCCCCTGAAAATAATAACGATTCTGTTAAGAAGATATCTGATAGTACCGAAGATATGAATTTGAACGTAACGTCGAGCAAACAGACACCCTTAGATGTCACTAAATTTGAAGAAAGACATGTCGAAGCGGGAGTAGAAAAAGATACAGTACATTCTACTAGTGTCACTGACACTAAGCAAATTTTTACTGATATATTAAGTGAAGAAAATGTTGAAAGATCATCAATAAATACAATCCAGCAAAACATGGAAAATCTCTACCCTAACGTTGAAGAGTTTACTGAAAATATTTTGGAACATGCTATTTTTGGATCAGTTCAGGATCGCAAACGGTCAACACAATCCAGGTCACAAACTATTCCTTATCAAGAATTGATAGAAGATATAAAAACATATTCATTGAATCTTGACGTTGACAATATGGATTATGATTATCATCAATTAATGAAGGAAAACATTGAAAGCATTATCCTTAAAGAGACAAATACTTTTGATGAAGGACTTAAAAGGGATATACAGAAAAATAAGTCTCCTAGTAATGTCTCGTCTGAAGACCTAAAATTAAATATTTGCTTAGATCAAACAGAACCAGGGGCTGTTTCCACTTGCAATAACTATAACGAAATTGATTTAGCTATTATTGATAAAAAGCCCTCAGAAATTATTCCTACTACCTATTTAGAAGTTGTTATTGGAACCCCAGAGAATAACATCAGAACAGCAGACTATTTTGAAAAAGCTCTAAAACTGAAAGATAACGCTTGTGTCTTAGTTGAGGAGCCCTCAACTTCCCCAGAAACTAGTGAAAACTTTACAAATGAAAAATCTGACATTTCAAACAAACAAGAGACAATAAAAAGCCTTTACACTCTAAATAATGAAATCCCTCGTTTTAATTATCACGAGATAGCTGAATCTGAGAAACTTTTTGCAATGACTCATTCTTGTGCACCTAATGTCACGTTAGATAAAGAATCCAATATAATTATTTGTAAAGAAATTACTGAGACTCAAAGAAATCAAGACGCAGTTCCATATGAAACATTTAAGCACTTTGAAAATGCTATGAGCGTATCAAATAATGAAATGGATTTAATTAAGCAGGAAGAAATACAACGTGCCATACTTCAGAGCCTTCATCAAGAGCCTTGTTACAATTATCATGATCTATCTGAAGCGGAAAAAAATTATCCCTCCCTTCTCAAACCTCATTTGCTCCAATCAGATATGTCTGCGTTTAGTGAGGAATCTATTAACTTAACCAAATCAGATGGACAAAAAGACAAAATTATTGGATATACCGGGGAATTCGTTTCTTCCATAAACACTATAGGACAAACGGCTCTAAGCGCCATTGAAATTGCACCATTGCTTTCCGAAGTACCCAAATACGACTTAAACGAAATAAATAAAGCTGAAGTTCTCTTTGTTTCAAATATGATATATTCAAAACAAAAAGACAGTGAAGAAGATGTAGCTTCAAATATTGAGATATCGCATAAAGACATTCAATCTGCGCCTGTTGAGGATTGCAGTACCGATGCTAGTATAAGCAAACAAAAAACTGACTATAACAGGGAAGCAAATGCAAATCAAACCAGTCCTGTATATGATAGTCCTGTAGGTATACTACAAACGCAAAATTACTACGAAATAAATGATGCAGAGATTGAATATGCCTCCTTTTTATCAAAGGAAGAGGCTGATAACGGGAATAGTTGTAGCAATTTACGTGATAAAAGTAACATAGATGAGACAACGCCTAAAAAATCAATCGAATCCTTGAAACTGGAAGATGTTGCGAAAGAAATGAAAACCGACTATAAGGAAAAAGTTGTCAATGAGTTTATAGATAATCCTTTAGATAAATCATTGAAATCAGAAAAAGCTGTTTATGAACCATTAAATTATAACTTTACAGATTTACAGGAAGCCGAACGTTTTCTTGGTCTCATGTTTACAAAAGATTCTCTCATTAAATGCACTGAAAAATCTGAAGAAGTTCTACAACTTGATCAAGGTTTTACTCATGATATACGACAACCTAAGCCTGAATATGTTAAGCTTGCAGAAGAATTTACAAACAGTTCTAATACAAATACTGATTATGGACATTTAGATTCTGCTGATAGTGCTATCCAATCTGAAAACTCTAAAGTTATCTGTAAAATTAGCGATATTCCAAACAAAGACGGAATTCCTTTAGAGACAAATGTTATAGATATAAGTTATAAGGAAAATGCAAAGATATTACAAGAACTGGAAAATACTAGTTCACTGGTACCTATGGTGTTCGGTGACATTAAAGAAATAACTGAGTTTAATTCAAAAGGCAATGTTAATTTAATAGCTTTGGAAAAGAAAGAAAATATTGGCACAGATACTACTGATTCTATGCAAATACATACCGATGAGAAGCTAATAAATGAGGATGTCGTGGATGATTTCGTCGTTGTTGAAAACATAGAAAAAATTGAAAAAACTCTTGAGAAAATTGAAACCGAACAGTTGAATACCGATCGCAATGTGGAAATGGCAGAGTTAGATTTTGAACATTCTTTTGAAGTTATTGAAATTGAAAAAGATATTTCAGCTGAAATAATTATTCCTACCGAAGAATTGATAGAAAAACTATCTGAAAAAGATAATCAAGGTCCTATTGCATATACTGTTGAAATTTCTCCTATTGAAGAAAAAATTCTTGTTTCGTCTTCGTCGGTTACAGTACCTCTTGAAAATGAAATGAAAAAGTTAGAAAACATACCGACGGAATCACTACAGCCTCAAAGTGTCCCTAAAACTATCTCGGCGGAATTAATTGTATCTGAAAGTTCTCATTCTAGTTGTGCTTATAAGTTAAACGTAGACGATACGCATGGACAACAACCTTGTAACGCATCAAGTACGGACTCATACATACATTTAGATACTACAGAATTAATTTCAAGCCCATCTGTTTTACCTAAAAAAATAACTAACACTCGAATTGAAAAGTCGCCAATCCATAGCTTGCATGACCTTCTCCCGGAAATTGATTCAATACCCGAGTTTAAACCTTCCTTTTCAAATACAGTACTTAATTCAAAATTATCTGCCGACGCTCCTGAATTTACACCGTCTTATATGTATCAAACTACTGAAAGTCCTCTATCTACATCTGTAGTGGTTGAATCCAAACAATTATTACTTTCTGAGAGCCAAAAAACTTCACAAACAATTTATCCAGAAAACGCTCAAGTAACATATTCTTCAATTCTCACTGCAAAAAAAGGAACGTTATTATCTGGTACTGAAAGTAAAGAAGATGATGATGATAAATCGAGAACATGTAACATTGTTGGATCCCATGAGGAAAGCTGTGATACTAAACCGAAACGCAATAAAAAGAAGAAGAAAAAAGAAGGCAAAAAAGATGAAGAAACAACTCGCACACTCACTGAAATTACTGTACCGGATATGTCAGTTGTAGATGATCAAAAAGAGCTCTTCGATACTGATAGCATTGAAAATGTTTGGGTTAAAGCAAAGGATGACGGCAAATCTTACGCTAAAGTTTTAGCTGAAGGTCTTTGTTACAGTGAACATAAAGAGTCATTACAATTAAATATACGAGATAACGAAGTAAAAACTTTAAGTGATCCTTATAAAGCTGCTGAAACTGGTGAATCTCAAGATAAAAATAATGAATCACAAGTACTACTTGAAGCTGGTGACAATTATGATGTAGTTGGTTCATGGGCAAAAATAGTTGCATCGAACCGTCCCTCACCTGAACGTCCTCAGAAAAATATTGTACATCCGGTTGATTCTGTACATACTACAAAAACGCCACTCATTTTAGTTGATGATTCTGATTCAGAACACCACAAACCAGAAATTGAAGTTGATGATGACGGATTTATAAAAGTTGACCGTAATAGACGTTCGAGATCTAGGTCTCGAGATAATCATTCAGCTTCTGTGTCTAAAACTGGACAAAAAATTAATATGCGTGAAAAATCTGAAAATAGATTTATTGCTCTGACTAGTACTATTAAAACCGATGATGGTGATTCAATTCATAGTACTCATTCTGATGATGAAAAAATGGAAGAAAAGAAGAATGAAGAAGTGAAAGATCAAACTAAGAGAATAAGAAAGAGTCGCACATCCAAATCTAAGGAGAAAGAAATAAAGTCTAGAGCCGTTTTATTAGCTCCTAGTACTTCTGATGAAGATAAGCAACCCCTTAAAAAAGATAAAAAGAAACGATCATCAAAATCTAAAGAAAAAACAATAATTAAACCTTTGGAATTAGTCGAATCAAAAGAAATATTACAAGAAACAAAAGAGATCGAACCAGTTGCTCAAAACGAAGAAGCTACAAGTAAAGAAATTGAACTTGAAAATAAGAAAAAGATAAAAAAGAAGAAGAAGGATAAAAAAGTGGTTTCCACTGAAGCGCCTACCCCACTTTATAATACATCATCTGAACAAGAATCGTTAAAATCAAACATCCCTTCAAGTTCAGCGAAATGGATCGAAACTCCAATTTCAACACCCGAATCTCAGGAAACTCCAATTAAGGACAGAGTTTACTCAGAAGCTCAATATTGGAAAATCGATCCTAGCACTATTGATGACTTCTCAAATTTGTCTGAAATTATAACAGTAGAAATAGATGAAAGTTCTGAAAACAAATACGAAAGTTTAGTAATCAATGAAGAACAAGTATTACAAAGTACACAAACGATAAATATGACTAACACTGTTGAAGAAAATCTTAGAGTAACGGAGAAAGAAATTGAATTGACTTCAGTACCAGAGAAATCGACAGAAATTGAACCGCAAATAATATCTGATGAACAATCTTTGGAAAATAAAATGGCCGATTTACAAAGAGAAATAGAAGAAATGCTTTTACCTGAAAACGATGTATCAGTGACAAGTGATGAAACACCCAGAGAATTAGCAGATACGCAAACATCATTGGAAGATCATCATGAGGAATCGTTAGAGAATATTACGCCTTGCCTTGCATCACCTGAACCAGACGATATTGCGCAAATTAACATTTCTGTTCTCAAAGAATCTATCCACAGTTTGGAATTCATTGAAGACAAAATATCTCATACAAATACAAACAATGAATTACTACACGTTTCTGCTATATCCGATGACACCGCAAATAGTGTTGATAAGAACCAGAATCATGATTTCGAACATATAAGAGGTGTAGATTCTTCAAAAACTAACATTTCATATGACAGCATTATTAACAATCTTATAAACATAAAATTAGACACATTTTGGATTGAGAAATCTGCAACTGACGATGCAGAAAAAATCTTTATAGAACAAAACGTCTCTACTTTAAACAAATCCGATCCGTTTATACAAGAATCTCAGTTCTGTGATATGTACACAGAGTCCTCGCTCGTTAATGATATTCCGAAAAATGTAATTGAGGACCTGCCATTTTGGCCGGAAAAACATTTATATCACGACGCGGAATGCAATTATTTCATACAATTGGCAAAAAAATCGGAAAAACAGGTTACGACTAATACAGAAATTGAAACTACGGATAAAAATGACAAAGACAAAGATCCCGGCGGTGGATCTGGACATTCGTCCGAAACAGATGAACCACGGGAGTCTAGCGGTTCACCCTTTGATTCAAACTATATATCTATGGATCTGCCCGGCGGTATATGCAGCTGGAAAGATCAAAGTTCCTATTTAAGCTTAGAAACACCTTGTGATTCGTTGACTGGTCAGCTAAGCGAGGACACACCTCGTGTAGGTATCGACATCTCAGAGGATAAACTAACAGACCTATCCCTAGAACCAGTTGCCTCTCTCCCACCTGAACAGGAGCCGTTACCAGAAGAAGCCGAAAAGCGGACGTCAGCCAAGGTGAACGAGCTACAGTCGTATTGTACTTTTTTTCGATATTTATTATATGTTTGGCATGACTTCATGATGAACTATCTCATCACACTTATCTCGAGATATCTTGTCGTAAAACTTCGTCTGCAGAACTCGCCGCTCGTCTTGTAGTGCCAACAGTTGGCAAGCACCGTACGTCACCTTTACACCGAACACGATTAAAGTAGTCATTAGTAATTTATTATAGTCCTATGTGTGCAATCCACTAAAATCTAGTCATGTCTAGTCATTCACTACTAACGATATTATTTTTCAAACCGGATTAATTATTTTTTTTGATTGTAATGAAATAAATACATGTTTATATATCGTTTTCTTTTATTTTTTACTTATTACAATATACACCTTCCCGAATTGTAATTATTATTGTTATTACCAAGTATTGGCCACTACGAGACGATCGACGATAAAGTTGCTTTAATTGGATTTGTTTTAGATGTCTAAAATTTGCTTTTAAAATACTAATGGAAGGATCGACCTATATTTGAGACCTCCATATTGTAGTAAACAATTTCGGATGAGGTTAGTCAGTTTCAAATAGTCGAATTTATATTGGATGTTCGTAGATTTAGTCTCCTGTAATTTCTCTTCCATAGTGATGGTATACTAAAGTGATGTACCAATTTATCTAACTATTGTTAAAATCATCGAGTGAACCTTAATAAGTTTTGATAAAAAAAAAGAATCAAAAATAAATTGAAGTTGTACAATTCGCTCTATTTGTTCACAAGCTTTAGAGCACTCTGAACTAACGCAATATATCACTTTGATTGCTTTGATTACAAACCTTTTTTAGCATAAAGCTTTAGCATAAAGCATAAAGTTTTCGACGGACCTATTTAATACATTTAATTTCAGTTTCCTTAAGAAAATTTGCCCCTTTTACCCTTTTCAATACAAAAACACATGTTCTTGCATACCTCCCAACTGACCGGCTTTAAGTGTTGTGGAACTCTGTATAGTTATGTTGGTTATGTTGGATCAAGCATGCCGTGCCAGCGTTGATATTTTCTAAAGTTTAAGTTTGCGTTGTTGTTTTCCGTACCGCTAACTTCGAACGGTGGTCTATTCGACTTAAAGTCTTCACAAGTCAAATTAAATCACATTAGTTCAGGCTTGACTTTGAGTCGAATCAATTCCGGCCGTTGATTCCCTGCATCTGGAATGTCGTTGCGTTTCCTTACTCCCTGCTGTTAAACACGCCGTGGAATTTAGAGAACCCCATTGACAAACTAAAGATATTGGCTAAGACTAAGTTAAAAAGCAAAAATAATACTAATGCTTTCAACGATTGTATCTTGTTTTCTCTGTTGGGGACTGTCTTTAAATTCCACAAGTGTTTGCAATAGAGAATTGTTTGACTAATACTGCCGTGTGTTCTCAGGATGAATTGTCTAACAATCTTGAAACGCTACTCGAAGAAGTCAGGATTGTTCAAGCTCAGCTATCAGATTTGCCAAATGAAACTCTGGATGCTATGGAAGCTGGCCTCGTGGTACGTTCACTTCATATCTATTTTCGTATTCGTATGCTTAGGACACGTTACTTAATAATTTATTTATAGACCCCTCATCGTTTAATATTCCTTTGCATTCCACGTTAGATATTTTTTATTAAATCATGACATCCCAAATGACAGAGGAATTATATTTTTTTATCAAAATTTGCCTAACCTTTATTATAGATATCTTCAAACATTTGTGTTAATACAATCGTAACTACAACCTATTTTGCAGCTCACAACAAATTGCATTATTCATACCTGCTACGTAAATCCTCAGCGTAAACAAAACTAGAATATTTAACTTGCGATATCTATATCATTATTATAGCCCATAGTTCATTTATGAGTCAACCGTTTACATAGACTCGGAGACTTTACTCTCTGATATGACTTTATTATAACAGTTTTGCTAAAACATGTTCCAAGAGTCTAATGTTGATTGACGTCTTATTTTAAATTTTATCAGTGGCATGAAACATTATGCCTTTTTTAAATATCCATATAATAATTTCAAAGAAATAATAGCGTTATTTGTTAACCTGCAGTTCTCGTTTTAAAATTTCTGTCGTATATAACATATGCAAATTATGTATAAGCGATACACTGTGAGGGTAATTTCAAGTCAGGAACAATAGACGTCAGTCCAGCACAAATTTCTAATCATTATATTGATTCCGTACAAGCGGACTCACACACAAATCACAAAACACGCTCAACAAATAATTAATAAAAGAAGCCCCAATAGCCCAAAGTTATTCGTTAAAATCTAAGAAGTTTGAACTAATTACGTTCATCATCATCTAACGATACCTAATCACAGAACCTACTGGACCAGTTGAGTCGCTGGTTCACATTACGCTCGATGATCTTCTGGAACATCACAACCACTCTCTCCGTTTAACATTAAATATAAACTAGGTGTAATGTAGCTCGGATTTAGTAATTTTGTCTACTATTTTATGCTTATAAATCGTAACGGTTTTGGATTGATTCAGCGTTGACATAAGCCCATTGTCGACTAAAATATTAAGTACACTAAGGTGTCCCAAAATACCGTCGAATATTATGACGGGATGACATAGCCTAGTCGACCTTGCCTTCACCCCTAGAGTTCCACCATTTATCTGACGCACGCGGCACTAAGTTGCCTATCTGTTTACATTGGCCCCGGCTTCAGACTGTGATGAATTCAGCGCGCCGATGATGTCACTGTGCACTCGCCGTACTGTTGCGACATCACGTGTTAATAATAAACCGCACTTGTTTGGCATCATCAAGATTTAGTTAGGAGGCGTCAGGCTAAGCGACCGAACGAACAATAAGCCCATTTCGACCCGACTGACGGCGGAGGAGTGCCTTCGTCGATTACGCGAAACGAACGAAGTACGGGGTGCGTGGAGAATAGAAATCGGACAGTGTAACAGTGGTATTCGGGGATAATAATAAATCAAATATCCGGTTGGTAGGTTTTTTGATATTTTCGATAGTTAGTCGTGGAATAAAGCATTCAGCAATCGTAGGCACAGCTTTAATCAATGTCTAAAATCGTACTTAATTATAAAAATGTTAGTGACCATTGACATATACAATAAATTCTTAAATGTCTACAAGTTTCAAGCAGGTATATGTATTTGTCTTTTTGTGAAGTGCAATAAACAGAAGGGTGTTTGTGAAGGTTTACGTGCGTAAATTTATCAGGTTGCATTGTTATGTTATATCCCAATCGGCCGATTACTTTTTGAGGTACAGTGAAACAGTGTAGATAAAGTTTATGCTCATTGTACGGTATTTCGCATTCCATAATTCGTGCTACGGTTTTATTTTAGCAGCACTATAAATACTTGGATAAATGGAAAGCATTTTAGACTTAAAACCGTGTGTTAAGTTATTCCCTAAGGCAATTTTATCAACCGAATCTCCACTTTTAACAGAGAAATAGGTGACACGTTATTGACATTAAAATTTAAAACAAATTAACTGATTAAACGAATTGATTAAGCTTATAAATAAAAATGATTAAGAAATAATGAATCTTTCATTTGGAAAAGTGCTAGAGTAATAAAAAGACAAATACAAAATAATGAAAACAGTATTAGCACTGCAGCTGTTATATATTTGTAACTTTTTTCTTAAAATTCTGTCATTCCTTCTTTAATTTATTTTTGTTATGAACCGATTTGTCATAGACAGAAAATTATGACCAGATTTAATTCTATGAAGAGTTTAGTTTTGCGCGTTGAAAATTTTAAGTATGGGGTGCCTACCGAAGGCGACAGGACTTATGTCTTGAGTCGACAAGGATCGTAACAGTTTGGGACAATATTTTTGGCTACGCTGGTCGTCGTAACACTTTTCGTTTTAATTAATTTATAAAGATTAAGATAAAGAACGGTTTGAATTATCTGGAAGTTTCATTGTTTTGAAAACAAAATTTGTCAAAACTATTATAAATCTAAATATATAAGTGAACTTATACCGTAACTAAGAAAGATCGTAAATATAAAACGTCCATAAAATATTATTGTTCTTTAGTGCTTAAGCAGCGCATAAAAGATATTTTAGTTCCTTTGTGACATAAGCTTCGTAAGAGAGAAGCGTTTCGTAAAGTAGGTACCAAGTATTTAAGTCGTAATTCATTTAGCGTTAGTCTACTCTGACTAGCACACTCTTAGTGCATGCGTGTTGAATCGGTAAGACATCAAGCCAAATTTTTATGCTAAAAATTCGATTTGCCCACCACATCAAACTTTGACATTACAAAATACCTATTCAACTCATAAATGTCCTTTAATATTTTAACATTTTTAAATTGAAAGAAAAAATATCAACGCTCATATTGAACTTTTATTCTAGTAATAGCTTCTTCTTCCATTGTCGTAAGAAAGTACAGTAACTGTTAGATGAAGCAGCGTAGAATGGGAAGTAATACAACTCATGTATTATCATAAAGTTGCCAATATCGCAATGTTGCCAATAGCTTTACACATAAGTAAGCGAGTAATGTTAAAATGATACTGACTTAAACCATTTCTTTGTATATTAAATTCACACTATTTTGGGTATTTTGAATTCGATTTTTATATTATACTTTGACTCCTGACGTTAGTCCTCCCTTGATCATGAACGCTTAAGTGTAGTGTAGTCTAAGATCGGAAGGCCATAATTAAAAAAAAAAACGCGACACTAATCAAATCAAATCATTTTATAGTAGTTGAGTCACTACAATCTTCTTATATTACGTAATCGCAACTTGTCGTTACTAATTTAAGCTTTGTGTATAATTTTATCATCATTATTTTGATAGATGATAAAAAAATATAATGACTCGATTGAATCTATGAGATTACAACAACACACAAATTGGTTTGAATTTTACTTACTTTGATTCCTAACAAATTAGTCATCGGCCTTCTTAATATTTGAATTAACTATAGCTTCTCGTAAAAAATTACGTATGAAGATACCTGACGAGTATGTGAAAGTTTTGTGCTGTGATTTTCAGGAGGGAATAGCGGTTCTAGTCAAGTGCGAGGAAGCGGCGATTTTGCTTGAACAGAAGATAATGGAGTACGATCACGAAACTGAAGTGCAGGTATTGCTCAAAGAGCTGATCATTATGAAAACAAGGATAACGAAGCTGCTGACACAAGCACGACAGGGTCTTGAAACCATCAAGGTAAGAAAGGTAACCGACTGTTTCAATGTACATTAGTGCGTGTTTTAGAAACAGTTATGTTAATAAAATCATATTTCTGAATTTCAGGACGCTCGGATTGAAATGGAAAATCAATCAAAGCAATTTGAGGAGCATAAAAGACAAATAGCCAAGCTCGACAGTTGGCTTGATACAATCAATAATGAACTTAGCGAAACAACTAAACAAGGTGACTTTCTCACTGAAGAAGATTTAATAAGATACATTGAAATTTATGAGCGCTACATAAGAGAATACGAAGAACATGAAATTATTCTAAATTCTATTACTGTGATAATTCACGATGAATCTAGTCAATCAATGCAGTTCAAATTGAATGCATTGAGGCAGTCGTTGGATAAATCAAAATATCTAGTCATTTCTGAAATTGAAAGATTGAGGCAAATTTTGATTAATATTAAGTGTAAGCCGGAAGAAGGTGAAGAGGAAATTTCTCAGACTGACAGAACAATTGATTCTACTTCAATGCCGGAAGAGATTGCATCTCCCAGGGAAGCACAGGTTGTGACAGAGACACCAGTCAAGGAGTCGTCAGAAATTGTTGTAATACCTGAACGTGATACTAGTTTAGTAACTGAAAATGTAATAATAGTTAAAACTGAAATAGGTGACGTGGCTGATAAAAAGTGTAAAGAAAGCAAAACAACAATCGCAGTGGACACCCAAACAGGAAAAAGTCTACTTTCTGATGTTCCTTCTTTGTACGACAAGTCCGTAATCTGTCAACCTGAAGTCGTAGAAAAACGCGATGTGTCTTTAACATGTGCTCCACCTCAAGACATAGAAGTACAAACAAGTGAAAAGTCACCTGACGGAGAATTGATGGAAAATATACAAGTGGAGCAAACTATATCCGACGGCCACGAAACAATAGTTATTTCAAGTCGACCTGTCGTTAGAGAACAACCTAATGACGAATCTTCGCTCTTGATTGATGCCGATTATAGGGATGATCCTTTACGTAAAGACTCTAAACTTGATATAACACATAGCTTACCCCAAGCATTTGAGACAGTAATGGTGGAACCGGATGAAACCACCACAGAAGTTGTGGTGGATGCTGACGGTACAAAAAGAATAATTGTTAGGAAGGTGAGAAAAACATTGGTCACAAGGCAGCAAATGATACAATTATCTGAAGAAGGTGTACTACAAGGACAGTCTATCCAACAAATAACGTTAAGAGAGGGTGCAGGTGCTGCTTCAACTATTTTAGAAGATGGAGCATTACAAAACGTTAAATATCAAACGTACGAAGGCCAGGTTTTATCAGGTCTTCCAGACAGGGAAATGACGGTTCAAGAATTTACTTCAAAACCAGAAATGTTTATTAATTTAGAAAAAAGTATGAGCCCAGAACAAATACTTGAGTTAGCAGAAGGGGAAATTCAGCCATACGTACAAACTTCTTCGTCCAGTGTTACCGCAGTAGTTGAACAAATTACGAAGAGGATTGTCAAAACAAAACGTCGTATCATTCGTCGAGTAGTTATTATAGACGGTCAAGAACACACGACCGATGAAATTGTAGAAGAACCTGATGACGTTGAAGTGTTTGAAGCACAAATACCACGAGTTTCTATTAATATAAAGGAAAGAAATATTCCTACTGAGGAGAAATATTCCGACGATAAAAATGAAAAACCTCCACGTGACTCGGATGAGGATAAAGAAAAGGACAAAAATCTGAAGACTAGCAATCAAGATACTAGAATAGTTGGATTAGATAATGTATCTGAAAATAACCAAATTTTGCCCAAATCTGTAAAGTCCGATGATCACGAACATAATGTTGCCTCTCACCAATCTATACAAAGTTACATAATCGAGGAAACTGACCCAGAACCGAAACAATATGTATTAAAACAGTTAGAGTCTCAAGATAAAAATATTTTGTTACCAACGGACGATGAAATGACACAGTTAGAAACCTCGTCCTCTCATTCTTCTACAGTTACTAAAACGGTAACGAGAAAGATTACGAGAACCAGAAAGCGAATTATTAAACACATACAAATTATCGACGGAAAAGAACACGTTAGGGAAGAAATTATTGAAGAGCCCGATGATGTGGAAATTGTTGAAGAAGATCCTGTTATAACACACACAACTTCAGAATCATACATTGAAGGAAATAAGATTCAAATAACGGAAGGTAAAAAATACGTTTCTGAAAAAGTAGTTGATGAAAGCGATAAAATCAATACCTTTGAGCCCATTTCTATCACAGAGGTTAACATTGACGCCAGTGCCAGAGATGATCTCGATCCGATCGAAATATGTTATTCTCAAACACCAGAAACAAATGATCATAAGACTAAGGGAGGTACATTAGATAATGTAATTGAACTAACAAAGAATTTAATTAGTAGTGAAATTGACCAAAATTTACTATCGAGATCATTGGATAACAAGGAAATGACGGTTCCAACAAATGAATCTTTACAATTCATACAAGATTCTCCGTCAGCACCTAAGACGGAAAAAACAATTTCCATTGAGAGTGATAAAGAGCATGGTGATAAACAAGCAGAAACGACCAATACGGTAATAGAACAAATACGTGTAGATAAAAGTGCTGACATGGATGATAAATTTGATAAAATAATCTCCCTTCCGTCTGAGTCAACTGAACCATCACTTGCAAATAAAACTATTTCCCAAATAACTAGGATTAGAAAACGAATCATTAAACATATTCAGATTATTGATGGAAAGGAACACATTAAAGAAGAAATTATAGAAGAGCCAGTGGAAATCGAAACTATAGCGTTAGAACCTAAGACTTATACGGTCCAAGAAGAAGGAATTAAAACAAGGCATGTGAAAATAATTAGAAATATTCAAATAATTGACGGTAAAGAACATGTGACTGAGCAAATATTAGAAAACACCGGTGATGAATATGTTCCTGAGTCTACTATTAGGGCGGCAATTGACCTTAAAATTAGTGAATTATCCAAACCTGATGGGGAATTTGATGTTGACAAAGAAACATTATGTGAGCAAAGCAAACTAGAAGAAAATTCGTTAATTGTTGATTCAAGACCAAACCAAACTTCCATTGATATTACAAAAGGATTTTTAGAAGACCAAATCCGCTGTACCTTAATGCCACATGAAGTAACATCTACAAATGAAGCTGAAATACAAGAAAAGGATTTAAAACTTGAGTCGCAAATCCATTCAGGTGAAATAACTCAAATTACATCTTATCCAGTAGAAGATACTTATGTCTCCGGCAGCCATGAAATAATACAAGAGAAAACAGAAGCCGACATTATTAGTCCAACAATAACTGAACCGCGTAAAGAAGTTAAGACTGTAAGGCAAATTTCTCTTAGTCAAAAAGATGAACCCTTAGTACAGACTTCTGAAAAAGTCATATACGAAGAAGATGATAAAAAACCTTCACCTAACGACATATCTCAACCTGAGGAATCACCCACTAAGAATATTGTGGAAGAGACAACAGAATATCCTAATGTAACTGAAAAGCTTGCCCCAGTTGACATTGTTTCTACATCTCATGTTATAAAAAGTGAAGTCGATACTCAAAAACCTATTTTAATTGATGTTACCACAAGGCTACCGTCTAGTGAAAATAATCAAGACGCTTTGTCGAAAAAAAATAGAAACATCTCCGAAGAAATTGACGTTAAAGCTGAAAAAATAAATGTTGGAACCAATTTAGAAAAACTGATGTCGACCGAAGACACACGACCAAAGACCGTGATAACAGAATTAATACCGATCGATGAAGACACGAAAACTGAAAAACCATGGTCCGAACATGACAAAAAATCAGAAGTTGTAAAAACCGTTCAAATTCCAGTTACAACTCCATCAAAGGATACTTCTCTTTTTGAAGCTACAAAATCATTTATAGGGTTTGAAATTGATCACTCTTCCCTCCCTCAAGAAACTAATAAAATTACAAAAGAAGAGACAAATACAAATATTTCTGGTCATAAGACAAGCAAATCAAATCAAGAAATAGACATTGTCGAAGAATCAGAAAAAAGTGATGATATATTAAATGTGGAGAGTGCAATAGAAGTCGGATCTAACTTATTTGAATCATCGAAAGGCAAACATGAATTGTCCCAAAAGTCCTTAGAAAATAAAGAAATAAAAACGGACCATGTAGAACTTAAAGATACATCGCCTAGCGAAGTATCGAAATCTCCAAAATCCCCCGTTTCTACGGAACTGAAATTGACTGATGACAAACTTTTAGGAGAAACACAAGAAAGTAGAAGAATACAAGAACCACGACAAGAATGTATACAACAACCAAAAGAAGTGTCCAGGGACTCCAGCCCTATCGAAGAACTTCTTTCTGATATACATGAACCGAGCAAAGATGATGATAACCTTGATGTTACTCAAATTAATATAACCGATACAAATCAAAAACTTCATATGGAATGTATTGATGAGCAAACCCATAGTGGAAGAGAAAGGAAAACATCTCTGGACGGTGACGTACCTGAATCAAATGTAAAATCTGATACTGTTGTTTCAATCCAAGAAATAAAAGAATATGCTGATAATGAACCAGTTGAATTCACACCTGACTTTAAAGACTCTAAAACGGAGAAGACGAAGTTTGATATTAACGTCATAAAGAATTTGATGGAAAGCGAAAGTTATCATACCTCTCAGTTCTTAGATTCACAAAAAGAAAACTTAAAACCAAGTATTGAGTTTAAAGAAGAAGGTCCTGAATCTCCCGAGTTTTCAAAAGACTCTGGAAAACTCACTGAACTTTTACCAACAATTGACTCCAATAGGCAACCTGGCCTTAAAATAGATAAAACGATACATACAATTACCACTACTAAAGATTCTATAAAACCAAATTTGGAGGAAGCTATTCAACAAGAACAAACAGTTGGTCACTTGAGAATAGATAGGTCTATAACTCAGTCAGCTGTTGATGTAAAACAATTGCATACTGAATCAGCTATTACAGAATCTGGTAGAACTACTCAACCGGTGTCGCCTGAAGTATCCTACATAACGCAATTTGAACATAATATTCCGATTATCTCCAATGCGAATATACTTAAGGACACCAGAGCTTCTATTAGTCTTTTAGAAGAGTCTACTTTACCACCTTTGCGTGATATTAAAGATGTCTCTACATTTATCGAATTAGAACGCCATGATACAAATATACGTAATCTGTCAAAGTCCGAAAAGCAAGAGAGCACAACTTATGAAGCTAAAAACAATCTCACCGGCAAAGTTTCTCAAACAGTTGATATTTCGATGTCCTTAGAAAAGACTGATAAGATAAGTGAGGTAGCACCTAGTATCCAGTTTGATATTAAAGTTGAACACTTTGAATCTCAGAGTCCCACTGTAGTAAAAAAAGATATCGATGTTCAACTTCCATTGCATGTAAATATTACTCAAGAACTACTAAAGGACAAACTGCCTAAAGAATCGTCACTAACGGAACAACCTCCAACAACTGAGCAATCTACACCTAAAGAAAAGGATAAGTTACGAAAAAAATCTAAAAAAAATAAGAAACAAAGACCACCTTCAGAATGTAGCGATTCTTTGAAAACTGAAATTCATACGGAAACTGAGAAAACCTTCGAAGATACGGAAAGTTCTTCTTTAAGCCATTATGTAGAACTTCCAGTTTCCCCTCATATTGAATCTCCAAAACCGACGGAAAATTTATTGCAATGTAATATTTTACAAGGATCCGACTTAGAAACAACTCCTGTTGAACAAGAAATTTTTTCGGAAGACAAGGGTTATGAGCCAGAAGATGTATCCCTTTGTCCTACTCCTTTACCTGACAAAAAGAAACGGCACAGAAAACGTAAAACTCATGGCTTAAGTGAAGACACTACGTATCCTAAGTGGAGTACCGCAACCGAAGATGAAACACTAGTATCAACAACTAGTGAGGATCATGGTGATGTTAAAAATTTAGAAGAACACAAGATTGATAAAGAAAATGAACGTCATATTGATTCAAATTTGGAAACGGTTGATTTTAAACCTGTCATTGAATCTGAATTTAGCGAAGTAATAACTACTAGCTCACCTAAAGAGGACTCTTACCACACTATTAGTGAAGGTTCAGACGTAAGCACTGTTAAAATTGTAGAGGAGTGTGTCACACGAACTCCAGAAATGGTACAAAATGATATCGCAACAACTGTCACCTACACTGTGCCAGTAGTAGAAGAAATTCTAACACAAGAATATTCAATGCAAACATCACCGGAAGAAGTCGCTGATCTAACGGAAGTTGATACTGAGGAGAATCCAAAAATTGTATTGGAAACGGCGGACAGTGAGTTACAGACTTCTCCTAAACCTGTTGGCGATAGTTTTGTGCAAACTTTGCCTAAAGAAGAGAAGGAAGAATTTACTCAAACTGTAGTTGAAACAGTAGATGTACAAGACTCACAAATGCAGACGAGTAGAATAGAAACACCGGATGTGGTTTTACAATCTGAAGCGATGACTCAAGTTGTTCCGCATGAGATTACAAACCTAGAAGAAAAATATTCTCAAACATCTTCTCCAGTTACTGATTTACACAAAGTTTCTGAGAGCGAACGAGAAGAACAATTGTCCATCGTAATGGAATCGCGTGATGTACAGACTTCTCCAATGTTGGGTAAAAAACAAGAGGAAAAAGGTACTGAAGTTGTTATATTGACAAAGGACACAGACATTCAAACCAATGATCCTGAAATAATTGATAAGCAAACATCAACTACTCCGATTCACTTAAAAGATGTCGCTGAAATCAGTATTCAGACCCCTGAGATTTCACAAGTGAATGTTTTTACTCAATTCGAGGAAGAAGAGCCTAAAAATGATATGCAACAAAAATCTATTACGCAACCACATAATGCAATTACATCTTCTGAAACAGACATTAAAAAACCGGAAACAGTTGCAACAGACACCTCACAGCAAACAACACCAATACCAGAGGAGTTTTTGCCGACTTCAACTCAACAGCTACCGCAAGATATTCCAAAAGTTGACAACGTTCAACAAACTTCTCCGAGGCATAATATCATTGAATCAAGTAAAACAGAAACTATTGTTACATATGATAAGACCCAGCAAACATCACCTAGAAGTGAATCCGAAAATATTGTTTCAAGTATAAATAGAGATACAAATATTGTTGATAATACGCAGCAGACATCTCCACGACAATTTTCGGACGATTCGATATCAACTTCTACGGATGAACCTTATGAGATACATCTCAGAGCACAAATTTCTATTCCTCGTGCAACAGATGATTTTATTAATAATGAGCGGCAAATGCATGAATCCCCACAGTCGATTGTTAGTGACAAATCGAAGCAAAAGAAACGAAAATATAAGAAAAAAGCTGAGTCGTCTTTACAATCGCCTGGAAGTCTTTCAGACCCAATAAATACTGAGCTTTCACTTTCTGTAACAACTACTAGTGAAGATCTATCTAGTAGAGAAACAACTTCGATAGACGAAGGTATATCACAAATAGTGAGTCCGGTGGTCCCATCTACTCACCAGATAACTCACCAAAAACTGACATATTCTGATGTCGTACAGAGGTCAAAATCAAAATCGCCTTCTCCCAGCAAAACTATCGTTCTTCCAAAGAAATCGAAAAAAGCACAACTGATAGATTCAGTAGAAAAACGCACACAATCTGTCACTGAATCTAGGAAAAATATTCCAGAACAATCAATGACCGTGGCTTTGATCGATCCTTCAATGGAAAAATCCTATGACCTTGTAATAAATAAAGAATTAGATGAACTAAAGAAAGCAATAGAACATAATAATCCAGCTAAAGTAGAAAAAAGTATTGTTATTGTAATAGAAACCATTTCAATTTGGTTAGAAGAAATTCAATACAAAATACAAGTAGAAACGGTCACTGGAAATAAAATAAGTGATAAAACTGAACGTTTAAAAGAGTTACAAAGTTACATTTACAACATCAAAGAAATTATATGTGTAACTGAAATAAGTGAAGAGATAGTAACTTTAATAGAAACATTGGCGCGTCAAGTAAATGCAGTCAATAACTTAAGTAATCAAAGTTCCGTAAAAGTTAAAGAAGTTGAAAAAGAATGGACTAAATTCTTACAAGACACTGATAATCTAAGCCAGTCCATTGATAAGGTAAAGTCGCGTCTAGACGACATGATCGTCTTAGAACTCTCCGTACATCAAAAATTAGATGAGCTGGACAAAGTTGAGTCCGAAAATATTGACAACACGGATATGGTCCGCAAATTATTCCGAAGATTCCGTAGTATCGTAGAAACTAATCCCAAAAGAGAGTGTCCACCAAAACTGTACACTTGTGACGAAGACACAAAGCAAATCGAAAACTCTATTAACTCTGAACGGGATCGCTTGATGCAATTAATGTCACTTGCTGAAGAATATGAGCAAACATTGCAAGATTTCGGCCAAATCACAGATGTAGCAGAAGCGCTATTAGATGGAAAAATTATTGTGTCTGACTTGGACCACCTCCATGAAGAAATCCAGAAGCACAGAAAGTTTTTCGTCAATTTGAGCCACTGCAGAGCAATCCTTGAATCTTTGGAAGATAACTTAGACAGTGAAACAAGAGCTAAATTTTCATCGCTCCACAACTCTCTTCACGATAGAGCCACAAAAATAATAGACCGAGCGGCTGGTCGCGCTCAACAAATGACCTTAGCTGCTTCCAGATGGAATATTTTAGATCACGGTATGAAAGAAGAACAACAATGGCTTCGCGTTGCCCATCAAAGAGTTCCCGATCTTACAAACGTGACGTCTATTGACCACGAACAATATATCAATCTCTATCAATCGATCAGCTTAGATGTTTCCCACCATTACGCAAAAATGTTACGTTTGCTATCGATCACCGAGAGTCTTCAAAACCTGATCTTATGCTCTGGATTGGAGTCTCAATGCTCAATAGCCCTTGACACTCTGTTAACACTTCAAGACGACATTGACTCAAGATTAACTAGGTTGAGAGCATTCAAGGAAAACTGGATGACATATGAACACCTCATTAACAGAGTGGAAAGTTGGATGAATCTAGCCAACAGGGAATTGGAGAATATTACGCCAGAAAATATCGTGACTACAGCCAACTTACGGCGGTTTTGGGAGCTGAAAGCTCAACATGAAGTTAATCACAATCTCAAGAACGAATCGGGAGTTCAGTTTGAGAAGGCTCTAGAAATACTTCCCATATCGGACGAGATGGTTCAACGGCAATTCTTTTTGAAGGTTGAAGAGAAATGGCGCAACTTAGCCTCGCGATTTGCTGATTTACACGCCACAGCTATTCAAAACATCTCTGATCGCGATGTATCTTCGGGCGAGAAGCTACACATCCTCGAGGAGGAGATAAGAGAGCTGAGATCCGCATTAGTCGGCCTGAAAGGCGTTATTAAGAGCGAGGACGAGCTGAACTTGTACATAGAAAGGCTGCAGGTGATGACCGGCCGCATGGATAGGATACAAAACGAACTCGGACGGCTGAGTCTATTGCCGAGCGCAGAATCGGAGCGACTAGGCGCGCTTCTAACACAATCTGGCACCTTAGACGATCAAATAGCAGAGGAACTTGAAAGGAGCCTAATTCTCAAAGAGAAGATTGTGCAAGTGCAAGCGGGTATCGTGCGATGCCAGAAGAACCAAAGGCGTGCCCGCTTGACCCTGGAGGAGTGCGAAGCGGCCGAACGTCTCGGCAGCGACGTGGTTGAACAGGCGTCGGAGACCTGCCAACGACTGCTGGAAGACCTGGCCTCTCAGTGGAGGGACATATTGACCCTGCGACAGGCATTGCACACACTACCGATTAGTCTTCGGGTGTGCGTGTCACCTACAGGCGTCGAACGCGATATATCAGCTTTACAGGTACTTTTCATTTTACAAAACTGATTGATTAAAACTCTTTTTATTATTATTTTTTTTTAGTTAGCCTCATAATTTCTCTCATTGAAAAAAAAATCGAAGTTACATAGGCCCAATTTATAATTTTAGTGACATCAAAGAACCTAGATAAGTAAATTTAAAATAAACTATTACAAGATTAAAACATAAAAATGTAACTGCTTGCATGGATGTCTTTTAAAATTACATTTTTCGACCGTTGCCTAATGAATATCTTAGTTGTTTGTTTGTTTCAAAATTATATGTCTTCCGCTTTTGGACTGTTCCTTATGCATAAAATAATCCCTCGAAAGGAGACTCACGCTGAGATCGAAGCGGCCTGCAATGACCTCTGCGCCCGTCTTCGGGCCAAGGTGCAGCTGTGGAGGAGGTACGAAAGGCAGCTGGAACTGGTCCAAGGTGCGGTGCGGGAGGCGGACTACATGGTGGAGCTGCTGACCGTCCAAGGACAGGTTGACTACGACCGGCTTCTCAAGGCCACGGAGAAGTTAGAGGTGAGAATGGTAAAATGATCAAGTGTGCTCTAGGATCATATAGCCATTAAATTTTTTATCTAGTAGGCGGGCAAACGAGAGAGTGGCTCACCTAATGGAAAGCAAAAACCACTGACCATGGACATATGCGACGTTGAACATGTTGCAAATGCGTTGCTCGTGTTGCAATTTTTGGAATGGAAAGGAGAGGGATAGGGTAGGGGGTGGGGCCATCTCACTCATCACCTTTTTTTTTTATGTAGTAGGCTGACAAACGAGCAAGCGGTTCACCTGATGGTAAGCGATTACCGCCGCCCATGG
>DWHO01000100.1:0-27362 GCA_018247575.1 Eurytides lysithous rurik | reverse complement strand
CCCCACCACTGCACCCCTTTACTACAGAAAGGGGCAAGTAGTGGGCAGCGGTGCGGTATCGCTTGGGGGAGCGCTAGATGGAAAAGAGTCCCCAAGCGGGACGGCACCCGGTGAATTCGTGGTACTTATCCGGTTCGAGCCGACCTATTCAGCAGCGGGAGCAGCTGTGTGGCTCTACCACGGTAAAAAGTAAAAATTATTAGGCTTAGAGACAAAATTTAGAAATTAGTTTTGTTTGTTCAAAGTAGTGAGTGGAAATGTACACCGGTATGTACCAGTAGGCATATCACTACCAGTAGGTAGCTTGCTCATGAGCTTCAAGTATTTTTGAGGAAAAAAAAAATGTAAAAGTGTTATTAAACATGGAAATAAGGTTGAAGTTAGGATTATTGAACGTGAAGGTTGTTTTACTCAAACCCTGCTAGAGTTATAGAAAATGTTGATTCCAACTCATCAAAACAATGGAACGGTTCCCAGGATGATTGTGTCCAAAGGGTTCGTTAAGTGAGAGATGTGGCCTGTTAAACACGACAGTAAACTATTTCTCGCAACATGTAAATTCGAAACACACGATGTCTCTAGACGTACTTGAGGCTCAAATAGGACGTTTTATATGAAAATATTTGTAAATTTTTATTAGCCGTGTGCTTTGTTGCCAACACTAAACGTAAGTGGTTTCGCGATAGAAATAAATCACTTTAGTGTATCCTTTTCCCAGAACTAAAGAAAATTTATAAAATACTGAGGGTGATGGGTAAATTTGAAATTTAGCAATATATTTGTATTACATTTAGAAGTATTTATTAAATTACAATTTATCTTGCAAATTGAAATTCCTAAAAAAGATATTTTATATGATATAATTGTTAGTACATAATAAAAGCGTAGTGTGTTATAGTGAATGTTTATATTAGACAATTTAGTATTACATCATGGTTTATTAGCTGTTTACCGAACACGCAACTTTCATTCCGAAATTTCATTGTAGCAAAAACTGTGACATTTACAACTTAATTGATGGCGCCAAGCAATTATAATGATTATTGTAACAATTATTCGCTCAAAAATAATCCCCCGTTGAAAAACCTAATCTCCATTGTACTAGTGAATGACTGTCTCTAGTATTCGCGTCGCATCCTCAGCGTAACAGGCAAGTCCAACCCTATCTGCCACAATAGACTTTTTCGTACCTGCGAAGTCGAATTTTTTTCCTCCAGAACCATAAAACCGAACCGAGTTGCGTAATTTTTCCGCATTGTACGAACCCTTTCCGTTTGTTTTTATTATACCCCTTTATTCGGACGTCGGTCGGCGCCTTTGCGGAGATCTGCAATATTATAGTTGGGCAGTAAAGTAATAAAAATTGCGCTATTCTACGCAGAAAACATGCGCCGCCCAGTAAAGGGTTTAACGTCGTGAAACGCAGTTTCTTCTTTATTTGGCGCGTCCGTTGACGGGTTTTTAAGGACCCTAACGGTACTTGCGTAATTAAAATTTCTCCTTTATACCACTCTAATGGAAGGTGGGTTATTTATTACATGTTATTAGATAAGTGTAATGTCTCGTCGACGCTCGTTATTAGAGCGCTAACATGTGCCTCTACTTTGGAGTGGCACATCTAAATGTTAATCACAGTTAGAATGGTAACATACTGCGTTAGAAAAGGAAGACTCGGTTGAAAAATGAGACTAATATGACGAATCCTTACATGTACTATTAACCTGGAAGATTGTTTTAATTATCTAATAGTCATATTTGCGACGAAGCGTCGGATGGTTTTTGTAGTTTGTAGAGATGCCGACGAATATACTATAAAGATATTTAATTTTTATGTGATTTCATATAAAATGACGAGGGAAAAACATAACTGTAATTCTTTTACTTCGAATGACATCTTGTTTTGTGGTGGAGCCAGCGGCGAAAGTAAAAAAAATATGACCTAAAATATTCAAACAGTGGAGTACCCCAGTATAATAAAAAAAATCTATGCTTAATTTCTCTGTAATTTTTTCTTTTGACTTCACCAATGTTTGCACATTACTGATTCGGTTTTACTTGTTATACACATCAAATCAGTAATGAGGTAACACGATAAACGTATGCCTAACGATGGTATTGTACATCAAAACCTGAACTCTCTGTCCGACCGTCCATTATCAAAACCTTATAACCATTACCTTATATGAAAATCGTTTCAAAATAAATACTTTAAAGTCAACACTGGGTTGCAATATCTGTCCTTTTGTCTTTTGCATGGTGCCGCTCGCTTTTAATTGCATATACGTGACGAATTTTTCGAACCATTAAGTGATGTATGTTAGCTTCTCATGTAATTCGTAAGCAACACGGCGATCGATCTGTCAATACTGCTTAATACATCACAATATATATTTATCTACCATGTACATTATCAAAATATTGAGGCTCTTCTCCGTCCAAAGTTCTATATACATATGCCAATCATTCTTCCGCCAAGGAGTGTAAAACGCTATACAAATAAAATCAAAATATATTTATTAAAGAAAGGCCTTTTGAATTGTCATTGTTCGTGAGGAAGCTACCACCGGCTCGGAAGCAGTTCTGCTGACAGGAGCCGGCGAGAATCAACAGTTGCTCTTTTAAAATACCGTTACAATATGTTAAGCCGTAATACAATGCAATAGCTATCCCACATATGAGTCAGTCAATTAAGTTCCGCGCATTTTGATCTACCAGAAACTCCTCAACAATAATTATCTTTATCGATAAGCAGTAAAGAGCAACATCGCTAAGGTAATTACTGAGAACAAGGATGTAATATCTTAAATCTCTGAATGACCAATTCAGCACAGAACTAAGCAGCTTTGAACTTGTGAAATTATAAATACTTTTTAGTTATTCTGTTGTTATGCCACTTCCTCAAATAATTGTTGAAAGATATTACTATCAAACTTTTATTTAATTAAAATCATCAATTAAACATGTACCTGAAGACATCGATTTATACTTCTTCAAATTGAATAAATATATTGCGCCTCAAATATATCATTTATTAAACAATATCATTGCGGTACCTCGGCAAAAAGTAATTAAAGAAATGTAACCGTTTGAACGAAACAAAACTTTCGAAAAATAGCGTAAAAGTTATTCGAAAACTACGCACAAAGGATGCCGATATTTTATATCACGGCCGTCAAAGAGACCGCTTTTTATGGCACGCATCCCAAACCTTTCTCCGGCCACCCATTCGATTTGCACAACTCAACTCGTTAGTAATCACTAACGCCGGTTAACGGTTAAAAAAAACACCTAGTTGAGCTTGCTTACATGGCTGAGGATTAAAGAACGAAAGCCGAAAAAATTTACGCACAATGCCTTTCGACGCGTTTTCTTAACATTCTTTGTTAACGAGAGATAACGTTACGAAGTGTGTTTGTTGGTTTGCACAATCGCCTTTTGTGAAATTCCTCATTAGCTTTTGCCAAAAAAAAATCATAGCAAAGCTTTCGATTGAAAATAAAAAAAGGAAACCCTAACCTGTTAGCGCGACTGACAAAAAGCGTACGAAACGTAATTTAAGCGATAATCGATAGCTTTCCAGTAAATGGGCCCACGAGACAACAAACAACCTTCATCCATCACCACACCAATCAGATAGACGGAAAAAAAATAAATTGTCATATTCGAATCGCCTTAGTCCATTACCCGAAGCAAAGCAATTTGTGTAGAGTATGTGTAGAGTGAAAAAAAAATATTTCCAACTGTTTGACGTGGCCCAGGCAAATGACAAAAGTCAATCTACACATCAATCGCCAAACATTGGAAATTCGGGAAGCGACACGCGACTACTCAATAATGTACGAAATATCGATGTGGGGCATCGCCACCACAACTCAGTGCGTGGACGCGGCCATCCCTGCCGAATTACGTTTTAAATGTTACGTATGACCTTTCCGATTTCGATTCGTCTATTCTATAGCAAATCATCTACGAGTATATGTATCTTCAAAAAAGATCGTTTTCAACGGACCTTTAAAAACAATTATCGTATAAATATCGGCTTATAACGTATGCCTTTAAAATCTTGCTGTAAAAAGTCACACATCTGTGATTTTTCTCTGCAGACAATCCTTACTTATGTCGAAAGGTTTTGATAAATGATTCAGTCATAGTATTTTTTCTGCTTCTATAACAACAGTGTCCAATATATGCTATATCTCGGAATAAATTAGATCGTATTAAAAACTTCATTCATTTTTCAAGTATTTATAGTAATATAGGTGGTATTTGGGCTTATATTATCTTATATTTCTGTAAGCAATTCTCTTGTAGGTAACTGATGGAACAGTAATATTCTTTAGCACACCCTAAAGGTTAAATAACAGGTCTTAAAGTCTATATAAGGAACAATTTATTTCACGATAATATTTAATCGGCATTTTTGTATTTCTTGTTAACAATATTTATACAAAAAATTACAAAACTGTCAAGACCAGATACGTCGCAAAAAACAAGACATCACGCAGACTAGGAGCATTTGTATTTTTTTTTAATTACAACCACAAGGCTTCTATCCTACTAAATTTTCAGCCCTAACAGCGTATCAATGTATGAATTACAAAACCGATCGAAATCCGATACATTAAAGCTGGCGGCGGTCAACTAAAAGTCTGTGGTGTTAACAGGGGGCCTGAGGGAGGGGGGTTGCCAAATGACACGTCGCCCATAAATTATTCACACGAAATTTCCCCGGCCACATTTGCGTGTGGAAGACAAATAGATGCCGGCCGAAAACCGAACGCACCGAGGCCGAAATGTCGCTCTATAATTACTAACGACCACTGGCTGGTACGGAACATAACGCCTCGGTAAGACGCTCTCGAACAAAAGCCACGCGTGTGAATAATCGACATTCGCCAATATCTATTGCGCGTTTCATCAGCCCCATATTGTCGCCTTTTAAGAATTGATCGTAACACAATGCAGTTTTTAATGGTAGGATTCGTTTCCAGAGCTCGCCTCGTGATGATCGGGGATTTACCTATTGTTAGTTAGAAGTCTAGTTAGTAGAGTTCTATTGGAAGAGCAATGTTGCCTATATACATACCAAGGTAGAAATCCTTATTTCTACAGGTGACAAAAGCCATGAACGTATGACAATGCACTGTTATAAGCCGACTCACCAATAGACGCCAGTGCGCCTTGTTACTTAGTTCTTCAGAATAAAAAAACTTAGATCAGGAAATTAGATTTCGCCTAGGGGATTATAACTGCATTCGTTCCGTTCATTCGTTCTATTACCAAGCCACTATATATGCACTACTGTGGTTCTGGTTTTCCATGGGACAAATGCAGTGGCGGTACTACCATATAAGCCCAAAAGCCCGACTTGCGCCACTAAGGCACTTGTCGCGAATAATTTATTTTTAAATTTAAACGTTCGGGAATTATGTGCTAATTAAGATTTATAAATTTTACTCCTTAGTAGGGCAAGCCTGGCTTTTGGGCTTGTATGGTAGTACCGCCACTGGACCAATCGAATCTTTACTGTCCGGTTACTGCATGGCATAATTAGTAAGTGCGATTTTCAGTTAAACTAATTCATGAATTATATTAATATCAGAACCCCGTAATGCTACTTTACGTAAAAACACAAATAGGAGTTAGAGTCGAACGTTTTATACTACACTAGATTTAAACGTTTTGCTCCCGTGGATATTTATTACAGATAATTTCTCCAGGAGAAAAGCCACCATCCACAACCACCATGTATGACAATCAAAGTAGCACAACTAAAAAACAAACACACTTCAGACGTTAGTGGGGACAATCTACACCCATTATGCGCCGTCCATTAAGTATCCATATTTTTAATGTCATAAAAAGAAAAGCGTTTACTTTTCTCTTCTGGGCAAGGAACCTTCGCAAGTGCACGTAGAACAAGTCACAAAAGCTTCATCGAAATCGAACAAATGACTAAAAAACGCCTATCCGTTTCTATTTGATTTCGATGAAATTATGTTCTCTATAGAACAAATATATATTCTTCATTGTTGTATTTATGTAAAAAAGTAATATGCACCGAGAGTTCAATGTAAAGATATAAATGAATTGAATAGAAAGTGCCAAAAGAAAGTACTCCTTTAAAAGCAATGACAAGGACAGATATAATTAACTCGCCGTTACCGTTATCACACAAATGCTTAAAAGCATAGCCTTAAAATTTTCATAAAGTATTATATAATCCGATGAAAGTCATTCGAAATATATAAGTGGATAAAATCGATAGTACATAGCACGAGTTGCAATCGACTACATTGAATGATGTCAATGATAACACATCGTGTTTCATAAAGAATTACAAATTGAAAGCCGAACTTGGGGTGGTTGGTCGTGGTGGCTCAGGTCCGGCAGGCTTCAATTATTCAGAACACGTATTTTGGGCACGAGGCCACCCGCCTGCCGTCAAGGGTTACAATATTCCGTTGTCAATAGCCAACTCTATCAGGGGGTTGACTTAATTAACGCACTAAAAACATGTCAGCGTCAGTAGAGGCCGGCAATTTTCTAGAAAAATCGATGAGCTCCCCCTTTCTTCCGCGTGCAAACGTTAGTATAACGAATAACCTTAAACGTATGTAATAAATACACCTACCTACACACGTAATTCGTTTTTATCACATGTAAAAATATCAACATATTAGCGACGGGACCTTGGCCCCAAATCTCCGCGCAACCTCGACAGTTCATAACTAACGTTGAACGCAGTTTTCGAGCAACAAACATGGCACCCACAATGATTTGGTCTGGCAAATTCGATTTTCTCAACGACCGAGAATATTATCTGACGAACGAATTCTTATTATATTTTCTCTTGTTAGGTTATGGAATTATAAGGCTGTTCTTTTATTATAAAACCATGAAATAGATATGGTTAACGTTTCTGGAAAACACTACTTTATATCTTTACATTGATAGATTTTCAGCTGTATTAATATTTACACTTTTGATAGATTATTAATTATTGTTGTTTGTATGTGGAAAAAAAAGCACTAAACCCTTATATTTCTATAGAAGATGAATAAAAAAGTATAAAATATAACTATTTCTAACGGATATTCTGGTGTGTATGTCGATTGTTTAATTAAAACAAAAAAGAAACTATTATTTCGTCTCGTCATATTTTTTCGACTAAAAACTGAGTAAGTATTACTTACTACGCATGGCTCTAGCTTTGTACGTATTAATAATATAAAGAGTAGGTATAAATAAGTCTTACCAGGCGCGCAGAATCTTATCGTGAACCGGAATTCTGCGGATGTGTGCGAATCATATATGCGATAAGTATATCGCGAATTAGCACCGCCCCTCGCAAGCACCACAAAAATGAATCACCTTAATGTATACACAATCTGCCACCGCTGACGACTTATCACAAGTAGGGTTCTGCTCACTTACGATTAAACTGTTGTCGATGTTTTTTGTTTGTACCATTGAATATTATATATTTATTGATATATATATAGTTAACTAAAAAAGTAATATTTTTGTAGTAATATTTATAAAATTTATTTACCGAATAATATACATATTGTGTGCACTAGATGATATTTTTGTAACAAAAGTGAGCTGAACCCTAAAAATATTTTAACATACCCGAGACCGATATTCAACACAAACACGATACTTGTATATTGTGTTTTTGTTGTACATATGTATTTTAGTCTCGCGAAATATATCTGATCAATTATGTTATCCTAGTAACATAAGAGTTCATTATTTTTAAGGTTATGACTATTTACTTGTTTAACAACAAACATATTGTTATTAGTCTAAGCGTTAACATTTTTATTTAATTTAATTCATGAGAATAAATAAAATCATTCAATACAACAGTACATGTCATTACAACAGATTAATAAATTATTTATTATTTAAAAATTATTTAGCACCATAAATCAATTAATTTTATTTATTTTATGAATTATTATCTTATTAGTATGGTAATTATAGTTAACGGCAAAAACAATAAACGATTAGGCCACAATCACAACAGTAAAAACAAGTTGAACCAGTTAAAGCGAACGGTACAATTTTTGCAATGTAAACAACGCAAATGAACCGCCTCAGTGTTCATTATATCCTAGTACAATTGTGCGAAATTGACGTAACTGCGCACCCGCCCACGACAAAGAGATTTTTTTTGCGAGGGCACGCGCCGTCTCGCAAAACTCATTCACTGCCTGTCATCAAACAGTGGCAACACAATAAAAGTGGACGATGCAATGTTTAGGCGACGGTGCGTTTTTTGTAGGTCGGGGAATACCCTCACGCCAAGTAGTATAAGTGAGCGAATTGTATGTCTGCTCTTTGTACTCAATCTCGAGTGTGTACATTAAAAGTCCATGTCGCTAACACTACGTTACATGTGTGTATGTGTGTGTGTGTATTATATTGTAGTACATAGTGTATCTTAGATTGCAGAAAAAAAAACTTTTTCTTTTTATATAGGTATAAAATAAACATCACGGTTGAATATGGCTATTTATTTAATGCTCTCCCGGTCCTAGGTTTCATGACTTTCTTCTGTTAGGAGCTGGTTGTGACTATAAAAAAGCAAGTAACTATAAAAAATATATATGTACTTTTTGAGTTGACCATGAAAAACTTCTGCGGAGCTCTATCATTGATCAAAACTGTTTTAAGTAGAATGACAAAATCTTATCACGTAGTTTTTTCTTTTATTTCATATACAATCGTGGTTTTGTCAAATTCTATTACTTTTCTTTCGTAAAAAAAGACCACGCTTGTGTAGAGTGCTTTTTCAGCAATGCCAGATGTGCCATACAATATTTTCAAGCGTATTGCCGAGCTAGTTGAAAAAACTAAGTACGTCTTGCTTATATCTACTCAAATATTAATTATATAATTACTGAGAAGAAAGTTATATTTAAATTTTCTACAGTAAGGAATAACATTTTCAATTAGTACATACTTGATAAAATAGATAGTAATATCATTCAGTGATTTTGACCGACGTATTTTTTTAGGATATCAGTGCAATGTTTGTGGGTATAAACATTGCACTTATATCCTAAAAAAATACGTCGGTCGATGTAATTTTGGCCTAGTTAAGAAAAGTAGAGAGAGTGCCCGATGATCATTTGAAAATATTTTGATGAAATTGCTTCTTTAACACTGGTGATGCATTACAACAGAACCGTTGAGTCGCTAATAAAATTCGGCAAACCGTCAACATGGACACATCGGGGCGCTGTTATCAGCAAAAAAATTCGTTATCTTAACGTACGCACTCTATCTGCGCGTACGCATCGTGCGTGCGCATTGCATTTCGCGCGATACGCACTCGGTCCGGTCGCACGTTTTCAATGCGGTTGCGTAGGGCAAAGATTACTTTCGCAAACAAATTAATTATGTATAGAATTCACAATACGTGATGTCTATTGTGAAATTAGACATGCGTTACGCATTTTTCTAATTGTGTAAAACGTTAAACTGTTCCTTGGTTACGAGTCGGACAGGTAAAGCATTTGCCTGTAATGTATGCATGCGTATGATCTTCATATGCTATGAGGAAAAGTTATGTTCTTATTCTTACATATAACAAGCATTGACCAGCTTAGATCACGGAAAATTAGCAAAACAAAGTGTTTTTGGTCTTAATTTTAGTGATAACAGACAGATAATGCGAATTGATTTTTTTTATAATGAAATCTAAGACCCACAAGTATTGCCCGCGTGATATTTTTATTTACACGTTTGGCACATTGTCTCACACAAGAGTAATTTTAACACGCCTATATTTGATTTTGCCTGGATTGTTCGCTTTAAACAGGTAAAAGAACAGAGAAGTATCACTTTGTAGAGGGAAGGCTATATACATACATATAAGTTATTTGTATGTTTGTGTTATGGTTACAAAACATTCCCTTCTATGTAACGAATAACACCCGTCGAGTGTTGTCATCTAGAAAAGAGTGTTGGAATGGAGCAATAAAATTTATATAGGACCAATTTGATATAGCGAATCATCCAACACCGTTTACAACTCTCGGAGAAATCTCATATGATTCATAAAAAAAAAAAAAGAAATTTAGACGATTCGAGCCTCCGAAATTTTTCGAATACTCATGTCACATAGATCAAGAAATGTCTAGTCTGAACCAAATCAAGCAATGTATTTCGAAAAACAGTCAGCCTAATTCAACAATAACCAGTGCCAGTTTGAATGGAGTGATTTTAGAGTAAGTGTTGTTGTTTTTTTACGGGTTAGGCTGACGAACGAGCAAGCGCCTCACCCGATGGCAAGCGATTACCGCTTCCTATAAACTTTTGCAACATTACAGAACTTGCAAATGTGTTGCCAGACTTTAAAGGGAGAAATTTTAAAAATAAGACGGGTGAAGGAAGGAAGAGGAGAGGGGAAGCGGGAGGGGGGAAGGGAGGGAGGCAGAGGGCAGTGAGAGAGGGAGGAAGGTGTGGAAGGGGGATGGGCCACCGGCCATCTCAGTCACCGGACAAAACGTGGAAGCAAAAACGCTTCCACTTTACGCTGATTTTCTGTGAGGTCGTGGTACTTATTCGGTTCGAGCCAGCCCATTAAGCAGCGGGAGCAGCTGCGAGGCTCCTCAACCGTTTGTAATCAAATATTTATTTACTATATTATAGACCACATAAAGAATTTATTTTGTGGATTATTTTCTCACGTAAGGGTAAATTGCGCAGATATATACAGTGAAAATTGTATATGTTTATTCGGCACCATGAAACACAACGTTGAATTTTTTTTTTAATAATCTGCTAATTAATTTATATTAATACTACAAGTAATATTAAGTTTGTAATCTTCCCAATAATTTGTTTATTGATACAGTGGTTCTGCAATATGCCTATAGCCTGTCGATGTTCGATAATGTGTTACGACGGATTCTAACTACAGATAATGTTATCGGTACCGAGAAACTAATGCAGACAGATAGCGAACGATAACGTAATGACAAATTGCAATATCGTGGACGAAACGGCGACCGAAATGCATCGGGATAACGATCTGAATTGAGGTTTGCGCACGGTCAGGATTGTCTTTATTTTTTGTTAGTTTATCGTCTACATCGATCATTTAATAACATCCAAAGTTCAAAATACAGTCGTGTCTATATAGACAGGCTTGTAAAACTTTAAACTTGCAAATGGCTGAACAAAATTCAATGAAATTTCTTTAAATTGCTGACAAGCTGATATATGAATAATCTCAATTGGTTAACTAACTCATGAGAGACCTATTGAAAAAGACAAAGCAATGTCTGCTAAGTCAGATATAGATGTTAATTTAAAGAACAAAACTCCAGTAATGGAATATTATTACTTCCTGTGAATGGCATTCTACAAATATAGATCAATCATACAAAATAAATCGTATCGTACACGACAATATTGAGGAGAACATATATATTTACCATTATACCTATGTTTTTTATGTCGTTTTGAAATGGCAGGACTTTTTTGTAGAGTTCGTTGGGCAAAGAAATATGTTGTTCTCAGTGGCTGTACTAACATACAAGCCTAAAAGCCTCTTTAGTAGGGCAGGCCGGACTTTTGGGATTGTATGGTAGTACCGCCACTGGTTGTTCTCTCGTCAAAGAAGTTCAAGCACTACTGTGTTCCAGTTTGAATGTTTCCAACGTGATTCCTAAACATAGAAATGTACAAAATTGTATTTCTGGGTGACACACAAGCTTTGTTGACAAGCTTGTCGAATTTCGAAAATCAGCTATGATTTTGCAAGCTACGAAATTATGTAGGTTATTACTAAGCAGCAGTGAATAGCATTAAGCTCAGTACAAACCTGTCATTGGAGTCCTGATAGATTTTAATAAAATACGCCTACTAATGAATTATATAACACGTTATAATCCATCCGACTTATAAAAATTATCTGTCTTAAACATAATACCGTAAATTCATCCGTTTAAACATAGTGCAAGATAATTTGACCCGTCTCAGGATTTTGGAAGTCGTTCAAAATGTGAAAAGTTAAAAAAATTAAGGCTGCATAAACGGAAAAGCACTTATTTTACCATTGTATACAAATTTCCTAAATAAATTATAAGCATACAAGAATAATTACCATAATCAATATTTTAGTTGAAAGAATTACAAGAGAAACATTATTACAATTACAAATACAAACGTTATCAAGAAAAACAAAGAGATTTCAACAACAAATTGTTTAAACTATGCCATTGCTAGTTTTAATAGTTATGTCACGTTCATATCACGTAAATCCCAAAAAAGAATCAAATAGCGTTTAGCAATAAAATAGTCATGTACGATCTTTTTTTTGACATGAAATGTGAAAAGGGGTTTAGGTTAAGCCTCTTGATGCGGGTCGAATTGAGCTTGGACAGGAAGAGGTATTTGCCGAGTTTTTTTTGCTATTATACTGATAATAAAACTGTCAGAATACCATTCAAAAGGTTGATGTTATATGCAACCTTTGTTACTTGGTTTTATTTTATATAATGAAAGTGCTTAATAAATTACTTCTTTGAAGCATTTTGATTTTTAACTTTATCGTTTTTTCTTATCGTATCAACATACATTTCTGTCATAAAGATGTTGCAAATTGTAACAGATATAATATTTCGATGACTCAGAGCTTGATAAGATAAGTAAAACTGAGTCTTAAATATTATTATCGTTAAGATGTTTCTAGGTTAAGTTTAAAAAATATCAAATTACATTATTATTCATAGTTAATTATTTGGTATGGTCGTTCCTGTTGTCTATTTGTACCAAACCACCCCAATGTTTACCCTTGCCGGCGGGCACTCAATAAAACGGTGGCGATTATAATAAAAATACAATTTTAGCCACAGCCCCATGTCAACATTACCAAGGGGTGATTGCAAATAAAACGCTTACAAAACACATTCATTCTAGTTTCGATGCCGCATATGCTGGACAATACCGACAATATTGTGAAATATTTGTATATCGTAGTCACTTTTAGAGGATAAAAAAAAACATAATTTTTTGATATGATATAACATTTTTTATCAGGGTTACTTAGCTTATTAGTCAACGTAATTGACGGCTTCAACGTTATGGCAGTTTTGCAATTACTTTTATGTTTTAAAAAGTACAACCCAATGAGTTTAATTTATCTTTCCTTAATGATAATATTAATAATAAAAAAATAATTAATGATTTAATAATTGAATTTCTTTCACACAGAAAAAGAACGAGGCGAATTATTTGTGGTGTATAGTTTTGAAGGAGGACAATGTGGGTTACAATTTATCGCTAAATATTGAGAAAAACGGAAACAAATACAATATTAACGCCTAAACAAAAATAAAGCGTTCAATATTTTTTTGTTCATAATATCTCATTGCCCGAGTATTGCACGTTTCGTCCGTTATGAAGTAATTTGAGAAACATGTGATGTTTCGAAAATGGTGCTCTATCTATCTTATAATGGAACAGCTCTTCAAAAATAAATAATGCAAAATTATTAAAAGAAAGCTTAGAACCTGTTGTCGAATGTAATGCAATCGTCATGTCGGTTTTATATTACTCATTTGTCCCTATGGTGTCGTATAAAGTAGACCAGTTTTTGCGATTGATACCTGTAATTACAGTCTACCATTCGTATCGCGGTGGCATCAACTCGTCGGTCGCGTTATGCACGCGCGACGCAAATAACGTATAACGACCATGATATATTATCGATTTTTTTTCTCACAACAATGACTAAATGAAGGCCAGTGTTACTATTTTTTTTTACAAAAGACGTTTTTGAATTAATCTATACTTTTTGGTTAACACTAATGTTTGCTCATGTCAAACTACCAACCCTTCCGCCTGTTTATGGACATAAATATATAATTAAAATGCACTTATTAGTGCAAATAATAATAAGTCTTGTAAGATAAAGGTTTTCTTATGCAAATTTGTTATTATATCAGCGATACCGATCATTAATTTTACATTTCTCTTGTTGCTTATTAATTCGAGCATAATCAAGCAATATCGTTGACAGTTTCTTAACCAGAGTAGGTATGAAAATAAATGGAAAGTTTATACTAGATTTCGAGGTGGACTTGTGCACGAGTATGGCGGTTTCGTTACGAAAGCGGTTTTTCACCATTTGGCGACAACGACATAAATTAGAGGAACGTTTTATGTCTTGTTAGTAATGGGCGTGTCTTAAAACCTCCATTTAGTCACACTTCTTTTTAACTGTTTTGTATATATTGCATACATAATAGTCAAAATATTATTCAGTTATAAAAACAAACTTGACACACCGTGGTTAAGCCAAGTTAAAGTAAGGCTTTTACTGCCACTGGAATGTTGTGCTGTTGATCGTCCTTTTTTAATCAAATTAAATTTTTGTTGCCTTTTATTCTCTCGATTGATCAAAATGAAAGACTAATTGATATTTTAAAAATTGTGCAATTGTGATTTAACTATCACAGAGCACTATATTTAACTCTACAATCACAGATGTCAGCGAGTTCGGAGCCAATCTAAGATATATATAGTACGGCCTCATATGGAGTACTGTTCTCATCTATGGGCTGGGGCACTCCAATACCAGCTCCTTCCATTTGACCGCATTCAACGTAGAGGTGCTTGAATCGTCGGTGACCAGGTCCTTTCTGATCGGCTTGACTCTTTGGCCCTACGCAGAGACATCTCGTCTCGGAGTATATTCTATAGAATATAAAATGCGGAGTATTCAGAGGAATTGTTCGGGTTAGTACCGGCTGCTAAATTCCGAGACCGCACTACACGGCAAACAATAGGATACCATCCATACCACCTAGATGGTTGGCATCATACCAACTTGCGATTTTCTCGTAACTTCCTGATAGAGCTTATTTCAACCTTAAAGGCCGGCAACGCTTTTGCAAGTTTTTTGATGTTGCGAAAGCCCATGGGCGGCGATGATCGCTTGCGTGAGCCGCTTGCTCGTTTGCCTAATTCCATTAAAAAAAATATGCTATTATATTGCAAATGTCTTATTTTTGTCCTATTATGACACACTCTATTGTTTGTCGTTTGATAAATAATAGTGTTAGGGTTATATATAATATTACGAGCTATTAAATCTCATGTTTGTTACAATCTAATAGAAAATGCATTCAGTATTCCTTTATATCCAGTACTATAATTACTCAATATTCGTAACTATTACAAGGTGAATAATTTAAAGATGCGCCTATAATATTGTGTACTATTGTATATTGAATACATTTATTGTTGTGAATGTCGCCGTTATTTGTAAATGAGGCTGAAGTATTAAAGAAACGCACAAAAATATGCGTTGGCTGCCCACGTTTTCTACTTTCCAATAGCTTTTAAAAGTATCGTATCAGTGCAACGACCAGAGTGCAACGGTGGGACGATCTCTAGCGGCTAGCAGATCGAGTCCGTCCAAGGACGTCCACTTCGATGCAACCGGGAACCGTCATTGCGACTGTATTACTTAAATTATAGGGTCTCTTTTCCAATGTCTGCTCAACGATAATGATTCCGGTAAGAAAAATCCTGTACAAAAAAAGTAAAAAAGCTGAGAGCTCGCGTTCTTTTTATTTTGTTTGGTCGCGTTGCCAGTAGAAGGCAACATGGCGGCTTGGAAAGCGAATTATTGTGAATATACTTTGGATGTAGGCGTTTATCACATAGAACGCATATATTACATTTTGTATGTTTTCATTTTATTCTAATACATTCCTAATGTTATTACTATGACGATTTTTCGTATTCTTACTATTACTAAACATAAAATTTTACAATTTTTTACGTCGGGAATTTAAAACAAAAAAAAAATATGACACGATACAATAGAATGAAATATAGTATAAACTGATTGAGTAACGAGTATTATTTTGATTTTAAAAATAAAAGAGGCAAAAATATTTCTTGATTTTGTTTAGTGGCAACAACAACTTGAATATATCGATCGTTTGGTGTAACTATAATTTCATAAGCGTCCGTCTTTCTGCAAAGCAGGTGTTTTTCTATATTTTGACAACATCACTTAGAAGAACCGCCCTTTTTATGGTATAATAGTTGTTTTTTATACCATGCCTCTTGACCCATTTCGGTGCGCCGCCGCTCAAGCTGATATTATCTCTAACAAAATTTTGATATAGTGGTTACCAGTTGCGACGACATTGTAATTAATATGTATTAAGGTTGCGATTTTACCATATTTCATTGCGCTTTTAAATTATGGATTCTTAATTTAAATTATTCTTTTTAATTATTTGTTTTTTTTTTTGTTGTTTTCTATATTTCTAAACATCAAACAAATTAGTTATTTTGTTTTCTTTTATTTAATTAAGGTGGCTTTTTTTTTAAAGTCCAAGGGTCACTTCTTAGTGTTGACCTCATTTCGTGCAGCTACGTATATTGTTTGACTCTATTCAATGCGTTTCCTATGTATTCTCGTCCCTCCATTACCTACCCATTATCACCCTTAGATGTATATAACTTTTTGCGATCAGATGAAAAGAAATGGTATAAGAGTGAATAAGCGATAGGCCTGCATTCAACAATGGCAGGAAAGAGTACATTGTTTCACCGTCCTCGGGGAGTTTCGCTACAATGAGTAGCATCCGGACGCGCCCGGGAACGTAGCTTGATCACCCACACCGTACACTGGACGTTTTATTGGATTCACTGTATAGGGGTGATTTTGATACTGTTTACTATAGTGATATTTATTACATCAAATAGCACTTGATAGTGGGCTGGCCAAGAAAATGTTATTTTTACCTCAAATAAATGTACCATGCCTTTGAGTCAGGAAATAAACGAATACAATGCTTTGAAAGCACAATGCGTAGTTTAAACAAAACTTTTCAATGAGTTTGACCTTTTAAACTCTAAGAAAACTTTGTGTTTTTTTTTGCGATTATACCGTATTCTTTTAACCATAAAAGGCGTACCGACATCGTTACTTTCTGAAATGTAGAGTTTACCGATTATGTGATATTTTGCTACTTCCGACGACTAAATTTACTGGGGATAATGAAATAGCACACTTAAAATTTTTTTATAAGAACTTAGCGATATCTTATCAATGAGATAAAAAATTTGCAACAAAAGTTATATTCCGGAAAACCATATCTTTAGAATTAAAGATAAATCAAACTTTTATTTCTAAAAAAGACATTGATATACTATGTAAACATGCTGTTGAAAAAGTAAGGAATTTTCTCATCAAATCTTTAAGTTATCATTTACACGGAATTCTGAACAATGTTTGAGACAATTTAGCTTACCGCGCAAACCTTTAGAATTCAATTTAATCTAAAACTTATACTCAAACTAACGCTACAAACAACTGTATAGATCTAAATACGGTTATTAAATGTGAATATATCATTATATATAATGCATGTTATATGAGAAGACGGCAAGCAGAATCTAGAACACTCTTGATATCGTAGTTGAATTGCCAATATAAAAGGGTTCAAATACCTATACCAATAAAACTGCGTATATTTTGTAGGTTTGCTGTATTCAGTTTATTCAGATAATAGTAGGAGCCGATACGTGTCCACCGAAATCTTAAAATTGCGTTTAATCATAAATAGATATACGCTAAATTCACACACATTTTTAGAAATGGCTAGTAACTTAGTCTATTCGGCACTATTTAATTGTCTCTGAGTAGTTAATTCTACGAATTAAAGGGGTCTATCGCCTTCGATAAAATTAAATAATAAATTCGTTCAGGGCGCGTGGCAGGATGCTGGTGACAAATGCCTCGGCCGCGGCTTTCCGTGAAATTATAATTATCTATTTATCCCGAGTGCCAACCCTTACCTCATTATGCAAAGTTAATCCATTAATAGGCGTCGGTAACAAAAAGTGTAACAATTCAAACATGAGAATAATGCAGATATATTTTTAATTGTGAGTATATTTAACATGGATCATTGAAAACAAATTATTTACAAGGATATGCTTATTTCAGCAAGTTTGTCTGGTTTCAAAACAAAAGATTCAAGTGCTTAAGACTTCATCTAAGTCTTTCTAAAATATTGAAAAGGTAGATTGATCTAAAGTGAAGTTCATTATCAATATCTTTAAAAATGAATATTCAGCATTCAATAATCCTCGGCTCTACATTTTCTGTGCTAACCGAGCACATAGCTTGCATTCTCTAAAAATATTTAAAAGCAAGCATTTTTACCGATTTTTTCCTTCTCTTTGTTATTGTTATTTAAAGTTTTAGACACCGCTGTATTCGAGGCGTCGATTTCATTTTTATGAACGTGTAGTAAAATAAAATATTTTTAAATATCAAAGACTGAATGGCTGTGAAAAAAGTGCGACTATAAAATGACGTTACTAAAACTACTGTATAGCACAAAGGATTGTATACTGATAATCACTTGCCAATCGAGCTTTGTGAAAGGGAAGGGCTCATTCGCTCGCTTTTAATATAAGCAGACAATCTAGAAGAGGGTAATTTGTGCAGTAAACTATGACAGCATCCCTTACTTTCGGTTCATCAGTCCCGTCAATTCGTAACTCAACGAGCCACCATGCGGGATCGCGTTATTGCTTTTTTATTAGCCGTTTTTTTCCACTTAACCCCCGCTTCGCATGGCGTTTTTGCTGCGCGTGCTCCGTGGGATAGGTCGCGGTGCCATTTATGCTGGTATTAGCATAATACGCTGTTGTCTCTTGCCTATTGTCCGCCATTTGTAAATATTATCAAACGACATAACATGTCTAGAGAAATTACCGGAAATAGATATACAATATATCATATTTCTGGGTGATGAGCTCATCACAGAGCACAGCTCATCGATGAATATTTCAAACTGCGAATTTGTATACTAATTACATACGCCAATGTCAAAGGTCACAACCGTTAGGAAATGAACAATGGCGCCATTTGCATTTCTGCATTCGCGTTTCCGGGGCATCAACCAAATTATCGCATACGATTTTAACGGTCGTGTGGTTGACCGCCGACAGTTTACTTATTCGTAGGTACTGCGTTAAAAAATAACATGCGAAATTTAAGAAAATAACTTAAAAATTACAAATTTTGATGAATTGTAAATTTTTCGCTTCGTGTCTACAAATACAACACAGTCAAAATTTTAAAAATTATTTTATTTATATATAAATTAATTGATTCAATTGTTCTTATCAAGAATATATACTTTTAGTTCTTATCAAGAACTTATACTTTTTATATTGTGCCTTCGTTCCACCTTACATTCGACCACTGTTGTTACTGGTTGTAAAAGGGGTATATTTTTTTTGTCCTGTATGAAAAACGTCATCGATATGCAAACGATTGAGTGGAGTGCTCTTTAAAATGCAGTGGTGATGTGACGAGAGCAACTCTGACATTTCAACGCCATTGTTTATGGTGTTGGATTTGAGCGCGATTCGGTTGAGCCGTGAGAATTTTTTTACATATTAAAAACGCTCATTTTTGCTTTCAATCGCTGAGTGTATTAACTTATCATGAGTCATGGGTAAAAAAAGAGATGTTTTCATTGCTTAATACTTCGAACTTTTGCTTTTTTCTAAAATGAAGAGCCGATGCAAATTCAACCAGTCAGCTGATATATATAATAGTATAGTTGTCTTATTTGAAATCATTTATTGACTTTTGTTTACATAATAGTACTTCGCTTGTCCCTTATTATAATCGAGACAATGTTGAATGACTTGGCAAATACCTTCAAAACTGTGTCTAAATAGTTTTGAGATCCGGAATATTTATCTCTACATAGAGACAGTTTGTATTGGACACCAAAATTTTGTTGAACATTGAAAAAACATCTTATTCCCATATGTAACATTTATGCTGAAATGAACAAACTTGTCTTTGTGTTGACGTATTTGCTTACTTCTATTTCGACTTATGTCGCCATATTGAATAGATTTACGCGTAAACTAGGGATTTAACGGAAGCCAAGCTCCGTTTCACAAAAAATATTGCACACAGCTTGTTCTATTTTTGAGTGCATTTCGCGCTATTTTGGCGTTCCCTCTACTAGCAATGTGTCAATGACCCCGTTTCGCGGCGTTTGTTCACGTACTTTTGGAAAGTTTTGGGGCGATCTAAGCAGTGAAATTGTGAGGCATTTTCAGACGTTTTAATTTCTTTTACATTTAATTTCGCTTTAACTTTCTATTAATTACTTATGCGAACTGTTTTCAGGTTATTTTTTATATATTAATAAAATAATAAAGGCAATAAATAAATATTAACAATAATTTTGAATTTTCAATAGTCTCCTGAATTCGATTATTTTTTCTTTGAGATTAATTAGTAAATTCTGTAAGTTTCTAGATTACTAGCAACAAGAGCGGTAATTAATACTGACGATATTTCGAAATTGACATATTATTCGAATGGCACTGTTGCCGATGAGGAGGACTTCATAAAAATTTACGAAACTCTCAAACTTTTATCTAATATAACTGACGGTGGGCATATTAATTTGATTTTTATGATAATTAGCGAACGCGGACCACGACTGAACGACGGGTATCGATGGCACGACGCGAAGTTCAACGTTAGCATACAAAGGGCCGGGGCGAGGCTACGGCTTTTTACGGGCCGAATTCGGCTTTAATCTACGCGGACGCTCGTGTGCGTGAGAGCGCGAGCGACGCGTACGTTGCGCGCGCGCACTCACGCACACGCGCACGCGGGCCCTCCTCGGCGCTGCAATTCGTCCCCCGCCGCGGCCCCCGCACGCAATTGCACTGCACTGGGCCGCGCCGCGTGCGTAAAAAGCGCACGCAGGGCGCGGGGCGCGGGTTCGCTCGCCCGCGAGCCCGACACGACCGAGCGGCGCAGCGACTAGTCAACGCCAGACGCCCGCGAGAGCACGCCGCCCCCACAGGGCTCGTAGGGCCCCCGCGCGAAACCAACCTCCCCGATCGCGCCAACTCACTTTGCAGTGTGCAGTGCAAATGCGAATAACTCGAAGCGTTCCCGCGCTCGCGACGACCGCCCGACCGCACGGCTTTTGGATCGTTTGCTGATTTCTCGAAAAAGAAGGTCAGTAACACTCAAAATATTTTTTTTAATTTATACTCTGTATTTTTTTTAATAAAAAAATCAGGTGCAGCAACATTGATGATTCTGTTTTGGAGCGCGAAGGTTTTAAGGTCGCCTTTCGCTTGCGATTATTAATTAAGCTTAAGTTCACTTAACATCGAAGGCACAGGGATTATTCACGCGGAATTTACTAGTTTATATGGCATGGCATGTTATGTAGGGAGGGCGACGTAGCGGTTTTCACCGGTCCCCTATGTTCGATTTACCTGCCGAATAAAAGGTAAAAAGTCAATTTGGCAGTGAGGAAGGGCTTTGAAGCGAAATATGTAAATGGGGAAGGGCGGTGCAGTCGAGCAGTGGCTCTGGGCCGCGTCGTACGTCCATACACGGCCTTAGTTCGCATCGCGCTGTGCATACGGCCTGCACACACTCGTGTGTGGAATTTTAGTGGTATACGCATGCATGTTACGCTCTCGTCTAACATGTATCCCGGATCTACATTCGATGATGTTCTGCCAGGTATTTTATATTATTTTTTTTATACACGGCTATGTGTGTAATATGTGTGGTTATATTGTATGTGGTGTATTTAAAAATAAAAGAATGCATTTTACCAAAAACTATTCTAATGTACAATTAATGATAATTTAAAGTTGTCGGACAAGGATAATTTTTAGTTTTTAAATGAATTAGTCTATTAAAATATCATGAAATAATGAATAAATTCAATTTTTTCAAAAATTTTGCTTGAAAAGTTCAAATTGTACAGCTCTATAATAATATTTATATATGTGTATATATCATGTTAGTTGTTATCTTAATCTATTATTTAATACAATTTTATTTACTTAGTAAATGTATTATACGTTATTCACTACACTGTATTCCATAAATAACTAATAAATTAAATTACTTATTCTGACATCAATATGATATTAGTACTTTTAATAAGCGCAAAGAATTATATTAAATGTCATTGTTCACAGAAGCGCAATTAAGAAAAATGGGGAGCAGCGAGGGGCAGCAGACGTTCTGCTTGAAATGGAACCACCACAAGACTAACTTGGTGGAGATTTTAGAGGCTTTGATTAAAGTAGAGACGTACGTCGACTGTACCCTAGTAGTCGACGACCAGGTTACGTTCAAAGCGCATCGAGTCGTGCTGGCCGCCAACTCGCCTTATTTCCAGTCCATATTGGCCGATGTTCCCATGGACCACTGCAGCATCCTTTTCCCGGGCGTGAAAGACTTCGAGATGCGCGCGCTCCTCGAATACATGTATACGGGTGAGGTCAATGTGACTCAGGCTCATATACCTCGCATCATGAAAGTGGCCGAGGAATTGGAGGTCAAAGGGCTGTTCGATATGACGGAACTACGCCGTCGACCTGGTAGCAACGAGAGGACCCCGGCCGCATCACCGCCAAGGGTGGTTCCTGCCGCTCCTTCAAGCGTCTCTCCACCCGCCTCTACCACCACCACCGCCTGCCGCTGGCCTCCACCGCCGGCACCAGTTCTCTCTGCCGCCTACGAATCTCCTGACATGAATCCGCTGAAAAGGAAGAAGCTCTCGAGCATGTTAGCTACTCGAGACACGCCGATTCTACGCAACGTACTCGCCCAGGCGACGCCGGTGGATTCCTCACAACCGATGTCGCTAGTTTGCCATCCCGTGAGTCAGCACGCTCCACCGCGCCTGCACTCAAACGGCTCGGCTCACGAGTCTGACCGGCCGCCGAGTCCACGACCCTTCGATTACAGACCGCGTAGATTGTCCTCCCGTGCCTCCTCACCCCACTATAACCGGTCCGACCGCTCAGAAGACGCTCACTCGCCCTACACGGAGCGCTCCTTTGAGGAGGAGAACTCGCGAAATTACCACACGTCACCGCCACCGCCGAATTTCCAGCAGGACGTCAGAACAGGCCTGGCTCCTTACGTGCCACCCCAACAAAAGCCAGAATGGAAGCGATACAAGCAATACACAAGGTCCGATATAATGTCGGCGATCGAATGTGTGAGGAATGGCATGAGCGCTTTGCAGGCGTCGCGTAAATACGGCGTACCATCGCGTACACTCTACGACAAGGTTAAGAAGCTCGGCATTACTACCAGCCGTCCGATGAGCAGGGGTGTGAAGAGGGAGTCAAACGGTGCCGCCTTCCCTTACGGTTTAAGTGGGACAGGAGGTAACGACGAAGGTACCCCGACCACTCCTCTCATCGATCCCTCTTTCTTGCAACAAGCATTAGAAGGAGCCACAAGAGACGGTGGTCGAGAAGCTCTGCACGCAATGGCTTTGGCGGCCGCAGCGCATGCAGCCCTAGCCCCTCGAACGCCACCCAGGTCGGAGCCCCAGTCGCCGCGTACGCCGCCCCCCGACGAGGACCACGTGGAAGATCTCTCCGTGTCCCGCCGCAGAGACGACCCCCCCGCCGGAGTCATCGTTCCCCCTCGCAACTTCGCGCTCGACTGCAGCAGCGAAAGGGATTGAACGACCATCGAAATCGATCGCGAACATTCGAAAAGACTGACTTAGGCGTACAAAGTTAGAAGTAAGGCACTCATCGCTAGGCTACTGACCGGGCGCTCCGGCCGGGCGATTGCAATGGGCCCCGCGGCCAACTGTATTCTACCTCTCTTCTCTTCTCTATTTATTTCTGTACACCGTCACGCGTCGATAACGAAATAAAATTTCCGTTAGACGGCGCGGCGCGGTGTCTTTTGTGATTTTGTTTATCTTCTTCTCTTTGGGTTTTTTTTTTAATTTTTATGTTTTGATAACATTTACGTCTCTGTTAACGGGTTAGCGTGTAGGTTAGCTTTAATTAGTATAACTTTGTCGTAGTTGAAGCTGCAACCTTAAGGCGGGTCCTCAAGACGTGTTATCGTGCAATTTGTTGTCCGCGACTGTGATGTTTATAGACTGAAACGCCGCCATTACCTCACGTTCGCTACAGATTAACTCTAGTCCCAAGCACCGTACGATGTTAACCTCCCTGTCGATATCTCTGCGGACACAGCTCCTGTGACGTCACCGAGGATTCACTAAGGCACCGCGCGTGCGCTCATTACAATAAGCAACGTATTTATAACAAAATACCTATTCCTAAATCTATGGTTTAAGATTGATACTGTAATTGTTTGCGATTTGCCATAATTGTTCATTGTTGATTCCTAGTTGTAATCACGTTGTCATCGATTGGTTTGCACTCGCACGGACTTTCTTATTAGAGTTGTGGATACGTAATCGTTAAGTAGGTGTGGATGCTCAATGTTATAAGGTAATTTCTAAAAAAAAATAATCATAATTAAATTTGTAAATTCGATAACATGGGGGAGCGAAAACCTATATACGTATAAAAATTAATTTTAGTATCACATGGGTAAATAATACTATTTACGTTAGTAAATGAACACTGTACGAACAAAATAATCAATTTTATATGTCTTTAACTATATATATCACTATTTTTAAAGACTATGTATGTTATTATTACCTGCTAAACGTTAACTACTGTCAAATAGATTTACATTTATGTTAATTATACAAATATTGTTTAAGTTAACTATATTATATGCTTACTTATTTTTTTTTTTGCTAATTAATTGAAGACTGATTTGTTACTGTAGTCTAGTTTGAAAATGCCATAGATACGACTTAGTATTTACATATGTTTAAGTTGGTCGCGTTTTAATTGTAGTTACTACATCGCGAGGACGTCAGTGTTGTGCCTTTGTTTAGTCGAGATGTGTTATGGACATTCCAGTAGATGCACTGCGTTCATTTCTTATGTTTAATCTAATACTTTCGGTCTCTGAAAGAATAAATTCCTCATCGATACACACTGCTATCGTTAAGCTCATGTTTGTCCAGTCATAATAATTATACCTCACTGTTATGTTAACTAACTCAGATGTTATGTGATTATTAATAACTATTTTGTGCCTATAACGTAATGTTAAGTATGATGTTATGATGCACTAGAGTTCATCTTTTAGTTGTGAATGCAAAATATCTTACGTATTTGTAAGTAGTTGTCTATCTATGTAACTATACACGTAGTTAAATATAATTGAGTTTGTTTATCTCGTACCTACATATTATAGTAAGAACTCTATATTTACAGATAATATAATGTTATAAATATAAATTAAACGTTTCATATCTTACTTACTGAATTAATTTCTAAATATCCTTTCAACAGTTTCCAACACCGGTTTAATGATATTTTATATAAGCTGTTATTTTTAAAACTGGCATAAGTCTAATAAAAAAAAATGGTAGTTTCAGTAAAATATAGACACGATCTTTCCATATTAATCATACGTTCAATGGGGTACGATTTCTTTATAAAGTAAACAAAATAATTTAGACTATAAAACATTACCATGAAAATATTTTTTTTCGAAAGTGGAACAAGTCCATACCTAATAATTATAATTAAAACAATTTTTATTTAGAAAAAGGGAAGATCAAAAAAATGAGAAAAATAAATGTTACCACTTTATAAAACTTCAAGGAGCATAACAGGAGAGAAATATAACAACATGATAAGTTTATTACCTTATATACTTCTTAGTCACCATAAATACTGGTGCTAAAGAAAAAAGATTTAAAATATCATTTTTAACGAAATAATTTCATATTTATATTTTTAATATGAGAAATTAATTTTAATAAACTTGGTTATGGGTGTATTTAAATGTCTACATTTTAATTATAACTTTTTATATAACAAATCCATTACAGTAAAGCTAATGTCTATAAAAATTTAGACTTATATTTACTCCTGTTTTTATTTCTTGTAATATGTTTCTGCAAATGGTATGAGATCATTTGGAGTTTCATAATAAAATTTATTGTTAATAACATCACTCGAATAGATTAAGGTTAACAAATATTTTTAAATGCAAAACCTCAAATATCTCGGTACATAGAAAAGTGGACTTATACCGCTTTAAAAAAATAACAGCTCATATCAATACTTATAAGCAATATTCGACATCTGTTCTAATATGAAATAATACAGTTAATGAAATTAAGCTTTTTACTAGAATACTATTTAAGTACGTAATTGACAGTAGTATAATTATTAGATATAAAAATCTTGTATCGACAAGAAGTTATATCTACAAAACTTTCAAAGTACAAAATAATAAAAATAATTCCTAAATTTATATCTTTTTATAATAAAGTCTTAATCAAAAAAATTAAATCAATTTAAAATTTTTACATCATTCTAAATGTAGCGCCTCGCAAAATAATTCTCATTTAATTCTGTAATTCTGAAACAAGAAATGAGTTTTTATTTTGTTCAAACAAAACTGTTCTTTCGAATCTAAACAGTACGAATTATATTTTAACTAAATGCAAAAACATATATGTTTCTAATCGTTTATATTTACGCCACTATATTTTACACTTTATAAATTAACAATATGCGCTAAAGAATGGATCATCAGTGAATCAGTTTAATTAGATAATAATTATTTTTAAGTTAGTTAACCTTCTATCTTGCAATGAGTTCCTTGGGCAAGCTCGCACATTTATTAAAAAGCAAAGTTTGAGCGGCTTTAAGTAAAATTTATGAAGACTGTTAGCTTACCAAAATTCCTTGCGGCATCTTGGATTAGGTACCATTCCGTCCAATTATCTTTAATCCACAGTTATACATTTATTTATTCAGTCATTATTCTACTATGGTTGAAGAAAGTCTTGGTAGAAGAAATTCTTCAACTATGGTTGAAGTACATAGGCGAACTTGGTGCTAAAGTCCTTATTCACAAATAAACTTTTGATCAATTGATCGGAAACAGTTAATTTTTCCAGTAAAATGCTTTTAATCTTCTTAACGCTTAATGCTAAATAATACATTTTTTCTCCTTTCATCCATCATTTTTATTTTTTTTTCTCTCAATCGATTCACTATTTTTCGAGGCAGTTATTGAAAAGGCCAAGACAACGTCTGCTGGATGGTATACTGTAATAAAATTGTAGATCTAGAAATGACATTTATTTAAAGCGGAGGAGGCTAAGAAGCAAGCGGCTCACCTGATAGTACGCGATCATCGCTCGCCATGAACATTCGCAACATAAAAATTGTGATTGTGTGATTGATTACAGCCGACCTCCGGCGGCTGTTACGAGGTTCGGGGATGTCCCCATTCTCGGACTGAGACTCGAACTAGCGATGGCTAGTCGGTGTTGGGTTGGCGATACGCCAACCCATCCCTAACCGCGGTAGCGGGGGGTGTGGTGTACACGGTAAACTGCCGCACTTCAAGAAGTGCGGCA
>DWHO01000099.1:0-27371 GCA_018247575.1 Eurytides lysithous rurik | reverse complement strand
ACACCGAGTACTTGTAATGTCGACGTTATATCTTCGCGACACTCGTTCGGAACGTTCCCTTCGGGTGTACGGACGGAAAAATTAGGTGCTTTAATGACAGAAAGAAAGTCTGAAGACGTTTTAACGCAACCCACATAAAACATCACATGTCGGTATTAAAACTTTACGGTGCCTGTGTCGGACTACCAACCAATATTTAAATACAGCTTACGGGGATGAAAAATGATATCATAAAATTATAAAATAGTATTTTAAAGTTTAATTAATAATAATCCATAAATTTAAAAAAAAATACAAGAAAAGTAAATCATAAAAGAAACACAATGATGAATAATAATGTAACAAAATATTTACACTAAAGCAACAGCTATAATTTAACAACACGTTATTTACACAAAATAATGTTCTCCGACTGTACACACCGAGTACTTGTAATGTCGACGTTATATCTTCGCGACACTCGTTCGGAACGTTCCCTTCGGGTGTACGGACGGAGGAAGTACCCTAACGTAACGCATATGATACTACAATTACACCTTACTTTGTCATAACAGGTAACATCTGACTTTCATACTATAATACATAACGTTCACAACGCCAAAAAAATATGTGTTTATTTCTATACAATATTGCACGCGGTTTGTTTCTATTGTACAATGTGTCGGTATACTAGGCGTACGAGTCAATCGAATTGCGGATAACGTATGTTAGTTATTCTTCCTCACAGGAAGCCATTGTCTTGTTACATATCGAATCTTATACATAAAAAAAAACTATACACGAATGCCTTAAGATCAATAAAACAGGTTCTCAAAGAACCCAAGATCGAAACCGGGGCGTCGTCGATCGACAATTTTACAAATCGAACGGATCACTAGCACTAGACTAATAATAATTACATCCAAATGGAGGTTTTCTATAAATACGCGTACTATATTAATCTCACTTGCGTGAGGTTTACAGCCGGAGAGGTACCACGTAGAGCTTGACCGAGATGAGGTGCGTTCCGAGAGACTGGGCCGGGGCGTGAGGGCAGGCGCCGGCCTCACTGCGAGAGCAGCTTCTGCAGCAGCGAGGCCCTAGCGGCAGCCCCGGCCGCCGTCCCACTCGCCGCGGCCGTCTCATCACCGCCCGCCGCCGAGCCCGCCTCCGTAGTACTCTGACGTCAAAAGGCAACCAAACATCAATCTAATATTATTCACACTTCGAATGTTTCAATTAATTCCTTCAGCGGCACGGAATTTAAATTAAAGGCAAACCGGCACCTCGGAAACCCAAACAGATAGATATGTCAGTTCAACAAAATAAGTTGTGGCGATGATAAACATCGTTACTATTGCCTGTGATAGTGGTTCTTATTCAGCTATCACTTAAAATCGTGCTACAAATAAAACGCTTTCAAATGGAATAAAACACAAACACATGGAAGCAATATTTGAAATAATTTATGTTTGAATATAAATACATTAAAATAAATCCATCATCTTCTTAACTAAACTTATCGTTAAGTCATATAAAATACTACTCAACCCGTAATTTTATTAATCACAGGTAAAAAAAAATCGAGACTTAATGAAATATAATGAATCAGCACCATAGTCAAAAGTGTAAGGAATTTTGTTTGGGACTTTGTTTCTTATATCATGTAACACAATTATAAACCCAAGAACCACTTTTTATATGAAAATACTTTCCCTTTTATGCATAAATTATAACATTATAAGCATATAGAAATGAGACAACACATTTTACAAGAAGTTACATCTTTTATACATTCTATTTTGCTTTAATCAAATAAAGACTGACAACATAATAGACCATAGATTTTATGAATGCCTTTAATTTGAGTTGGCATGCCTCAAATGCCTCTAAAATCCAATAGAAAATCCTTTCTAGAAATATTTTTGTTTCAAAAATGATAGTGTAACATACTGAATTATCTATATGAACATATATAGAAAAGGGCAATTACATGGATCGATCAATATTAACTTTGCAATGTTATACAACACACTATGCATTAATTAAAAAAAAAATGTTTGCTCAAACATATTACAAATATATTGATTGAACCTAATATTTTAAAATGGATAAGCCCGTAAACCTATTAATGAAATCATGCATCATTTTAGTCTTAGACAATACTGCTCTCATATGAAGTAACTCGTATGCTATGAAATTTTGAAGCAAATAATAAGCAAAATATTGCAAGATCGTAAAATTTTCTTTATTAGTTCTACAGTGTTAAATACCTTCACCACGCCTCACTATATTTGCATGCGAAACGTCTTTACTTATTAAATAAAGCCGAAAATTCAACAAGTATAAACTCCTAAAAGCGAATATTTTGCTTTAACATTTTCAACAACTTCTTACACTAAAGAAATATCTGAAAATGCGCAGTAAGGAAATATTAAGTAAGACACTATAGTAGAAAGTAATATTAGACATCACATCACAAAAGCTCCTGTAACATCTAGAAACGTACCAACAACAACCAGTATGTCGTTAGACGACTCTATGTAAACATTTTTAAAATAATCTACTATTGTCAGTATTGTAATTGACAGCAGGTCCATATTGGCACTTTTCCGTGAAACAGCTTCTAAGTGTCATTTATATTGAACTGACAACACACGCAGCAGAGCAGACTCAATACGCAATTATCATAGGTATAATATGTAGATCTACAAAACGATAAAAACCGATACAGAAAGTGTGGTAGTAACTATGTGTTTTTGGTCTCGCTGGCTGCGTCCCAAGCTTACCGGTGTGCTCTGTTGCGACTCCCACGAGTTTGCCGTTGCGGAAGACGCTCGGCCCCCCACCACACTGCCGCCACCTACGTACGTACACACGGATACATTGCCAGTGGCCCTCCGCCACAATGGCAAACATCCTTCATAACCACCTCTGCCCATTCTCCTACATGTCACTTCTCAATCGGTTCAACAAGTCCGTGAAGCTTCGATCGATAACTTTTGCCATTACAAAACTGATAGACTTATATTCTACTGTTCTGTAAGATAATATAATCTAAACAAAACTTAGTCTGACACAGAAACAGCCTGTGATTATTATAACATCAAATATTGTCATAATCAATTGAACCATATTTATTTATATATAGACTACAGATTAAAAGTAAAAAGAAATAGGACAGATTTAAATAAATGTTTTATTGTAGGAAAAAAATATCCTAAACAGTAATAAACAATTAAATTTAATTATCCTGTCCATTGGAACAAATAATGCAAAACATAAAATCTTAGTTACTGATATGTTATCCTATTTTTTTTATTAACATTAAACAATAACTATTAAATATAACATGAACAAAGTTAGACCTGGTTATGCCTCCAAACTTAAAGAGAACAATTAAACAAATCATATGCCCAGGGCTTTGTTAACATTATTGTTACCGTTAGTCAATGTTAGTTACAGCATTGCTGTCACAACGTTACTACATTATTATTATGTTATCCAGCCACAGTGAATGTAACTTTAAAACGTTGACTGTCTTGTATAATGAACATATTATATTCGTACCACCGTAAATTAAAAATCAAAAAATGAAACGCTTTTTGTTAACTTAAAAGCGGAAGAATAGTATTGTTAAATTCGAAAAATTAATAGACATGGTGCAGTTATAATGACTGTTAATATAACTTCAATCACCTTATGTACGATTTTAATGGATCACATTTACAAAACTATTAAATTAGTTAGAAAATATGTACTATATCGAAGGGTACACAATACACGCTTTTTGTATATAACGATCAAAATAAATAATTTACAAAATATTCTTTAGCTAGCCTTCATCCTTACGGTTCTTGGAAATTACGTTAAGGCCTATAATTTAAGGTTGCTAAAGCCACATGTTGTCAACACTGTTCATTACAACTAAAGTTATTGTGTGAACAATTTTACGAGCAAACAACATAACGGCGTCTGACGCTGTGTGGTCAACATATGATTCGTCGATCGTTCATAGGTAGTTCGACAGTCGACGTGATAAAGAGGCGAGGGTGTCGGGTCGATGTGCGAACGTCGGGCGCGTCTGGTGCAAGCGTGCGCAGTACTAACCGGGCGCGGGCATGTCGAAGGTGAGGAGTGGGTCCAGGTCCGGCGCGTGCATCGGCGCGTGCAGGTCGGGCCGCGCCGAGCGGGCGCCCACCACGGCGCGCAGCTCGTTGCGCACGTACTCGGACGTGCCGCCGGCGGCGCCCGACACGTTGCCCGACACGCCGCCCGAACCGCCACCTGCACGAAAACTTCCACTGTTATCCCGTTCAATTTTCTACACCTATCGTTTCAAGTGAAAAAAAAAATTCAAATCTCAAATTAATATAAAAATAACTCAATCCATATATATTTTTTATTTGATTTAAACAGCTCTCTTATGTCTTAATCTACGATGTTCAGTACCCATGAAGTTTCTTTGGGACCAACAACCAAACTGGCAAATGACCCTTAACAATAAAAAAGAATATCGCAAAATAGGTCAATAACTGGCGTTGATATTACGTGCCATTTAAAAGTTAGACGAATTGAAAATCTGTCCTTTTTTCAAGTCTGTAAAAAGTGGAGTAAGTTTGTAAAAGGTGTACAGGGATTGCGTTGGATAAATGTGTGGTACAGAGCTGTTAGTTAACTATCCGATGTCTAAGATGGTATAAGGCAATTGATTCAACGTTGTGACAGAATTATCGTAAGCTCGATTGTAAATTAAAGGCTAGGCTTGTTTCTCTAATGGGTAATCATTCTATGTTCAAAAAATAACAAAGATTGTTTAGTCACACATTTAAGTATGGAACTTTATTGCATTCACAAATTTCTTTGCCATATTTTGTCTGATAAAAAATTTAGCTCAGTTGCTTAAAATTGTAATGTTTGAAAATAACATAAGAATGCTAATGGCGTAAGTCAATGTTATATAAAACATAGACATGTAATTTGTTCTTTCCGTGCTCTCTCCATGGTAAACAACTGTTTTATTTATAAAAAATATTAATGTCATGTATCCATAATAGCGGAATATGCAGTGTGTAATTATCTTTAGATAAAGTAGGAGTAAAATGGCTTGTAAAAAATCGACAATATGTCAATAAAACTTATAAAAGTGTAAATTTTAATTCAAACAAACAAAAAATAATTACTAGAACACCTTATTTTCAAAACCACATTTTAAGTTAGTCGCCTTAAACTTCTTTTATCATTTTAAAATATTTATATGTTTTTGACTAAGAGTTAACCCCAAATATTGGAAATAATGTTAGTTAAAGAGAACCATTACATCTCATACTTTATTTTTTAAAAGCGTATACTATATTTGTATATCAATAAAAAATAAGAGTAACAGTAAAGAAACATTCCAAATTCAATTCAAATTTACAAGTTTAACAACCTTTCTAAATAATCAATGTTAATTTCACAAAGACAAAAATTATTATTTCCACATCAAATTTAAAATTTTAGCCCTTTTCACTTTTCTCTACCGGCATTAAAAATTTTTTGTAACATTTTTAATATTATATATTTATCTATTTTCTGTTTAAGTTTCATAATAAAATGAAATTGTTTGTAGTGACAAAAAATAAAATATATTGATTAGTGGACGCAAACCAGGTCTGTATAGAAACTTTTTTTTTTGCTTTTTTAATCTGATTCTAAACAAATACTGTTTAAAAAAAAGACAGACTTATAAAGTTTTTTTTAATTACTTTACAAGCACACAACTACATACCATTAAATTTTATAAAAGCATTGTTAATTAGTAATTATCATTATATCCTGAAGCTGTAAGCCTATAAGATAAATAAAATACTATCATAAGATGAGCTTAAGCATTTTAACAGTAAATTTTGTCATGCACAACATTAGTAGTATATTATTATAGCGAAAAATATATTTTATCTACCGCAGAAACAATACACAACACAAACACTTCATCTTACCTTTCCACCAGAAGTCTAATACTGATAGCGTCACACACGTAATAGAGATTAGATATCGAAAGACATTCATCACAATAATTTTGACCTAATTCTAACTTACCAGGGAACAAACAAAATGTTTATATATTTCGACTATTTTTAATTACACACGCACGTCCATTTTTTAAGTAGTAATCAGAAATAGGGTATTAGGGCATTATCCATATTAGTGTCCTAAGTGTATAAATAAGGATTCATATTAGTATAGTGAATTGTAACAATTTGATTTCTTCAGTCTGTAAGAAGGCAATAAATATAAAGTCACAAATTAACGGATAGGAAATAAATATACCTATAGAGGTACTCTATAGGTAGATGCTATATATGGTGGAACATTATAGGTCACGAGCTCACGCGATTATTTATTTCCATTATCTTAATCGTTCTCGGGCGGGATAGTACTGGTCTGGGAGCTCCGTAAGCGCCTACTTACAGGACATCTGTTGTTCGTGCGTAGGCGTGTGCGTCGGGTGCGGCTGGTGCTGTTGGTGCTGATGCTGGTGCGGCGGGTGCGGCGGATGCGGTGGGTGAGGGGGGTGCGGCGGCTGGGGCGCGTGCGCCACCCGCCTCCCGTACTCCCCGCAGTAGCCGCTGCCGCCCGCCTCGCCCTCCTCATAGTAGCCGCACACTGCCACACACGCCGCGTTATAGAGGCACGCGAACATGCGCCGCGCCTAACAGCCGTCCTCACCTACCTACTCCCGATGTGCCCGCTTCGACCGCTTTACGCAAACGACATAGCACAAGTGCGCCGTCCGCACTCGTCGTCGCGCCGCTTCAAACGTTCACTTCGTCGCGCGTCTACACGAGTAAGGGACCGAGAGGCTTACGTTTGCGTTAAAAAAAACGTGACGCATATCAGAAACACGCATGCGTCTAAATCGGAAAATGATCTAATCAAACCTTCAAATTTATCTCCTTCACATAATGAAAATACTAAAGTATAAAGCTATAGATAATCATGCAATTAGTAATAATATTAAATTAGAGTTCGGCAATATTTGAAAGATACGGTCTAACTAATTACTACGGGCATGCTGAAGAATCGGAACCTCCTAGAGCACCATGCTTTGACTTAAAAGAAATTTGTCCGGTAAATCTTGGCTACCTTCAAAATTAGTAAACTTAATGCAGAAGCGTATCATTAAAAAATACTATCACCTTTTTATTAAATCTTTCAGTATATTTATAGTAAGATAAACTTTGATTTGCTGAGAAACAAATGATGCGCGAAATTTTATAAAAAAAATTAGCAATTTTCCCAAAAGACAAAACGCCTGAAAAACTCTACGATGAAATATTGCACATTGTACACGCTTGCTAGCGTGGTCGGCTAAATAAACGGGGGTTCAATGGAAAAGATTCAAAATAATTAGTTGCTGTGTCCATCATCTGTGTTAGAGGGAGCACTCACCGAGATGCGGGCGGGGTGCGCGGTGGTACGGCTGGTGAGGCTGGTGGGGTTGGTGGGCCATAGGCGTGTGCAAGGCCGCCGCGCCAGCTCCGTGCGCATACCCGCCGGACCCGGCGCCCGTGTTCTGCAATGCAAAAGGCAACACGATTCATACAAGCTCGTTTATCACCTCTTGACATCACAAGTCTTTCATGTAAGAACTTATAGGACTTTCTTCCTTCAAAGTCATCGTAAATTGTTTGATTTCAGTATTTTATATTTTATTAGTTTGTCATATTAATAAACAATAGCTAAGAGTTAAAAAAAAAGAATAACGAACTTACACAAATCCGGTTGAGCATTGAATTCTGCTGAGAAGTTGGAATTTTATTTGGACCATAATTTGAGCCCATTTGATCTGGAAGAAAAAAAAGCAAATTGAGAGAAAATATATAAACAAAGCTTAATTACAAAAACAATCGTAGTAATGTAATGTTCCTCTCGGAAACTGCGCGAAGTAAATTATAGTAGTGCATAAGCGTTTGTACAGAGATAATACACCTGGTATTCACTCGTTCTTTACTTCTTTAGCCCGATGAATTGGGATGGATATCTGATATGACCAGAAACCACAAAAACGATTCCTCTTAGCCACGACTAGATGACGTCGACAAGTAGCCGGGACCGGTTTTTACATGCCCATCCGACGCATAAATTATCTTACTTTTAGGCAATCAGTTGATCAACCTGTTATGCCTTAAACCAACTAATAAACAACAACACAAAGCGATTGTGCTCGGCGGGATTCGAACCAATGATCTCCGATTTCTAAAGGCACCACTAGGCCACGGAGGCAGTTGAAATGTATTATAACTGCAACAGTGATTAATAAAATGTCATGCAACAAACTGTACCAATGAGAACAATTATTAAAAATACAAACATCAAATTGCTACTCAACGCCAATTTAGTTGCGTGACACATGGAAAGTTCAGAAATTGAACAGAGGGATTAAATTGTTATTGGACCTTGAATTTCGAAAATATACGAAGGAGGTATATTAAATGGGTCTATAAATTTTTATAAAAAATTAATTATGTACTTACTACTTTGATGATATAAATGATGAAAGTCTGTGCGCGTGAGAGCAACATTCGGAGGCGTTGCTGAGACGAGTGCATTTATTGTTGAGCCAAGATCAGCTTGAGGTTGCTCCGCAGCCTGAACCAATGCACATGGACGGTAAAACAGTGAAAAAAAACTACCTATCACTGTAATTTGAATACAATGAAGAATCCTTTAAATCTCTCAAAAGAAAAAAAATCCTTATACAATACAAGGCATTCAAAACAACATTTTGACAAAAAAAAAGTGATCAATCTCTTTAAAAATAAAACTTACAAAATCAAGGAAATTCTTCAAAATCAATGCCTTATTTTATTGTTATTATTACACTCAAAGTGATATTCAGTACAAAATGTTCTGACACGTTATACAACGACATTTACTGCATTTATTGCAATAAAGGGATGGGAGATATAAGTTGTAATTATGAAACTGTATCTTGCCTCACGCGATACGAGCATTTGCTGCGAACTCTGTAATTGTAGAAGACGTGCGCGATGTTGCTCCACGAGTGATCGCGAGTCATCGCTGCGCGGTGCCATCACGTACATTGAACTGCTGCCACCAACGATGTTACACGATACCTGTTGATAGTTTAGATCGATTTTTAATAAATTAATGACGACCGTTAGTCAACTCATGCTTAAAACAATATCATTACGGCTATTATGCAATCTTGCGCTAGGCTTCGTTCGTGTCGATGTCATTCTCAATCGTAAGAATGTTCCTTGCCGAAAAATATAGAAATGTAATATTATCAAAAGAAATATTTCACTCTATTTGTTTGGAATAATAACATTTTAAATGATACTATGCGACAGTAGCATGTTTGTTTAATTATGGACGAACCTAATGTATAAATTAACGTGAACTCTGGACAAGTTCACAATTATTGGGCCAACCGTATAAGTGTGTCGATTTGCATTAAAATCATTCAACACGTCGCATTTAAAATTTCGAAACAGATCGTATAAAACAAGAAACATGTCCGATATATCATTTGCGCCAAAAATCGTGCACAACATTGCGAACACGTCTCTGTATAATGTCACAAACCGAGATTTTAAACACAAACATTTTGTGAATGTTTCGTCAGTGTAAATCCATGGTAAGTAAATGTGTTAGCAAATTATTCTACTATCAGAAAGATAAGCGAATAAGTGCTGTTACAGAAAGCACAACATATACGAATGGGTCGAACGAAGCAGTTTTAAATCGTATCTTTTACATTTAAGTTCGTGAGGAATCTACTACTTGAAACTGAACAGTTTCTCTTTTGAAATAGCTTTATAATGTTAATAAAATAATTTGTGAATATTTACAACATCCGCAGAGTGGCAGTATTGTTGTCAAATTTGCAAGAGAGTATGAAGGTTCTCACTTGATGAGTGAAATGGAAAAGGAAAAATGTCTCAATTTTCCAAGAATCCTTTTGCTATGATATGGCTAAGAAAGAGTTTAAGCGAAATTGTTGCACTTATAACACTATGAAACTCTCTCTCTCTCAGTCTGTTTGATAACTATTGGATCTTTGCCTGACGGTCAACAATAAGTACACATACCTGGTTTTGTACTGAGTACACAGGAGGTGCTCCAGGACTTGAAGACACGGGAGGCTTTGAAACTGCCTCACATTGCATGAGACTTTGTGTGATAGCATTAATTACTGCGTTCTTTTCTTTCATGCCCTGCAACAATGTTATAAAACAGAACTAAATCAGTTTAATTATACTATGGTAATATATTGTAAAATTTTGTGGTCAATGTTATAAATAATGAAATAATTGAAATCCTTATTATTTTAAAGTCCTTCAGTAGCTCACAGAAAACAGTAACCTTAATAGAATAACGTAGAAGTAGGTAATAAAATTATTTAATTTGAGGTTTTTTTTTTTGAGTCAATAATTTCTTTGTTATTTTTAAGTATCTATGATATAACATGAACTCACTACAAAATCTGGTCTCAGCTGTCGATTCTCCAAATTCATGAGCAGGCTCACATCAGGCGCGGGCCTTTCAGCATAAGGCATGCTTTCGATAACCTCGTCTAATATATACGACAACATTAGGTCACTGGGTGCATCGCTGTCTCCTCCGCCGCCCGAACTACCTTGACTTCGTGAATTGTCATTGCTGAAAAAATATACAGAATGTTATTGTTCGAACTCTTTACGCAGTTTATTTGTGTTAAAAATTTGCTTCATTGTTAGGACTAGAAATATTTTCAATTTCAATCGGAAACAAAGTGCTTTATTAACTAAAATAGGAATATATTTTATTGAGATGGCGAAGAAACGAGCAAACGGATCAACTGTTGGAAAGCAGTTTCACAAAGGTGTTACCGGTTGTTTAAGTTTTGGAAGGGAAAGGCATAAAACGGGAGAGGAGGCAGGAAAAATGAAAGGGAAGGCTGGAAAAGGAAGGGAGAGGGTTGGGCCATTGGCCACCTCATTCACCGGACGAAACGCGGAAGCACAAAAATTTCCACTTCACTCTGGTTTTGTGACGTCGTGGTACTTATCCGGTTCGAACTGGGCCATTCAACAACAGCGGTAATAGAGTCAAGCGACAAGCAACAGCGTGGCTCTACCACCAACCAATGTTGCGCCCAGACCGAAAGTTATAATAAGTGAACAATATGTACAGCCATTTGCTGCATATTGTTCACTTATTTTTTACTCAGAAGCCTATTATAACCAACGCAAGCAAGGTTGGTCACGCTTGGAGATTTTTAAAGAAAAGATAATACGGACAAGACAAACGCTCGATAATAGGCGTTTCGAAGTCCTGGAGTACGAAAGTAATAGCCATATAGATTCTAAAAGGAGTAGGCCCTGGTAACCTTAACTAGCTAAACGAAATGAAAGTACTATTAGGACTTTTTCGGTAAGGCAGTTGTGTGGTTTCATCAAAGCAAGTAGAGTGTTTCTTCTAGGCAAGAGTAAATAGACCACAACTGCTGTTTATGGCATTTATCATCAATGTATTAAAGGTTATAAAACACACGTGGGCTGGCTGTTGTAGGCGTGGTGGGGCGCTGCGTTGGCGTAGTGAGCGGTGGTAGGCGACTGCGGGTAGCCACCGCGGGTACTGCTCTGCAGCACCATCTGCAGGTGGCTGGGCACGTTTATGCTGGCGGTGGAGCAAGGCGCGTTGCTAACGCTGGCCGCTCCGGCCCCGCTGCTCGCGCCCCCCGCCGCGCTCGTCACTGCACCGCCGCTGCCGCCCCCGTTTACACTGTTGGCCCGACTGCTGCACGGATATAACATGGACTTTATATATATAATAAAAAGATCATTTATACAAAATCATCTTCTGTATACTTAAAAATATTTAAAAAAAAATTACATTTTTATAGCCATTACATTAAATTAAAGTTGGTTAATTTACTGTTATTGGGACAAAACATATATACGGTAAAGTTGGTAGCTTTACCGTAAAAATATAGATCTTTTAATTCCAGATATCCATCATTGTTATGGCTCTATTTGTAAAATAGTTACATAAACCCTCTTTGGAGAAAAGCTACGAAATTTTCCTGCTGGTTATATCGGGATTTTTTTATGTAAATGTCAAGGCCATCTTTGAAATTATAAAATGCAAAGTTATTTTCTCAAGTATAATGCGAGACTCGGTATGAAATATAACTTTGCAGAAGTCCATATAGTCGAATAAGGTTTCTTGTTTTTAGGGGTATCTCCGCTACGTGTTAAAATTCATTTAACGCCATGAATGTACAATCGACTTCCAATATCGCAGAGCATTGTTATGCCATTTGCCATAATATTAAGGCCATCCACAATTTACTAAGAAGAAAAAAAGACAGATAAACCCGTTTCCCCTGATTTCCATATATGTATTTAACTCGAATTCGAAAAATGTCAGTCTTTCGTTTATTACTCACTTTGATCTGCAAACGACCTACCGATATACTATTATTGGTGATAGGAAAAGATTTAATGAAACCTGTGTTTGTATTAAAAAAATAAATTGAAATTTCGTTACTTTTTGTTGAGTTTCAAAATAGGAATTATTTCGTGTTATGCTCTGATATACATTGGAATAATTTGGCAGTCTACTGTATCAGGTATTATACAAGTTGGTTACGGGGTGACTATTGACGTCCCTTTCTCACTGCACTGTATATAATTCTCTGGTTCATGTCGCCTGCACGTTAGTGTACAGTTAATAAAATATAAAAAAATCATCTAGAGATCAAGAGATTTTATATATTAATTAGCGAATTAAAGAAATTTGTTAAGATACCCCGTTTAATACGCAGTTGTTAAAAAATAAAATAAAAAGGATTTTTTTTTATTTTGCTTTACTTACTGTGGAGTTAGCATGTTTGATAATGTAGAATGGTGATGCTGATGTTGTTGTATTTGCGGTAACCTTGGACGGGGCACCGGTTCGTAGCCACGAAGATTTGGTGTTGGAAAAGGTGTGGCTTGTTCAAGCAGCGCAACTAATATTTGGTTCTTTTGCCGAAGTGGACGCATATTACTGCTACTAGTGGCCGAACTAGGAGCGGTCGAGGAAGGTGCGGAGGAAGAAGCTACCGGTACGGCACTCGATGTGACCTGTTGTAAATTTATTGTTATTATCACCGTTTGCATTTCACGCTCTGAGCTTTGTTTTATGAACAGTTGTATTTGTTACCTGCTGATTTTCAGGTGTAGCTCTCTTTACATTAGTGGGTGTCTTACTCTCTTCATACTTTCGCTTCATACCGATTCTTTCGAGGTAGTTATCACTGGCGTCCTGAGATCGGCCGTTGCCGGATGGCCCATTACTGGGCGAAAGCAACTGAGAGAGCAAAGCACTGGGTTGTGAGGTACCACGTGTGCTATCAGAGACATTTCTTCTGTTTTCCTCATTATCCTCATCTGATTTTTCGTTTAATATCTAAAACATATAGCGTAACTTTATTAGCTATTATTACCAACATGCATGTGCAATATATTTTTCACTTTCACTTTAAAAGACATAAATTTGTAGGTATATATTTAAAGCGGTCAAAACATGGTACACACAATAGTTATTTTTAAAACATACCCTCAATAATACCTCCGAATTATTATGATGCGCTTGCTGCGCCTGCATATTGTGCGAGGTCGACTGATGCGTGACATGCTGCGAGTGGGCGCCATGCGCCGCATGCGGCGCATGCTGCGCGTGCGTCGGGTGCTGAGCGTGCGTGGGGTGCTGCGTGTGCGGTGTGTGGGGCGCGTGGGGCCCATGCTGCTGATGCTGCGCGGGCCGCGAGTGCACCTGCGCAGTATGCAGCGGCGACAACGCCGCACCCGGCGTATGCGGCGTGTGAGGTGTGTGTGGCGTGTGCGGCGTGTGCGGCGTATGCGGCGCCGAGGTTTCGCTACTGGTTGCCTCCTCGTCGTCTTGGTGGAGCAGATCCTTCAATATGCGATTGTTCGAATTCGCTGTCGAGTCGGTCTTTTTGCTGAGCAAAGTGCGAAGACGATTTGGCTCCTCGACCGTCACAGAGGACTGTGAGCCCTCGTTAGAAGGCGGAGGCGCGCGCGGTGTTAGCGGATTGCTAGAGTCATCGCCTGGCGTCTCCTTTCGCTCTTTTGAATCGTCGCATGACATCTCCCCTATTTGAAAGCCCGGTGCCCACGGGTCCAGGTCGAAGTCGTTGATGGAGAACTGCGCTTCGGTAGGACTTATTGAAGGACGATACCGGGTATCACATCCGGAAGATTCGCCGTTAGCGACGGACGTCATGAGCGGCCCTCCGACCGGTGGCCTGGAGCCGGCAGCGTCCATTAGGTCGACTTCGTCGTCGGCGAGAACGGTATGGGTCGACATTATAAAATCAAGTTCACCGGAGGTAGGCTTAGCCGTAAAAAGTCGCGATTGAGCACTCACTTTAAAAGAAGGTTTATTGGCCGCGATGCGTAAACGAAATGGCTCACTCACTACCGGCGGACCGGGGCGACACACGGCTTCCTGTAAATGAGCGGCGACGCGTATACGATCACTGTTTTCAACTAGTTCCAGATAACAAGCACCCACGAGAGATATAGGAGAGTTTATAGAGTCTTCCACTCCACTTAAATCGCAAGCTGAAATCATAAAGAAAATGTTGTTAACGTAAGGCAAGTTCTCTTTGGTGGTGGAAGTGGAAAAGTGTCGAGCTCTACATACATAAGATTGTATAGTTGCAGTCCAATCTGAAGACGATGTTTTCAGAGCGTTTGGTAGTGATGGCGGGTGGGCCGCCGTCGACTGGAAGAAGTGCGGCCGACGCGTCCTCGCAGCGCCGGATGACGCACATGACGGAGCCGGCCTCCTCCGAGGATGAGCCGCGTACCGGCGCAGCGTGGATCACAGCATCCACAAGCCTGTTGAGGAGTTACGTCTTCTATAAATATAACGATCTCTCAATGCGGAAGGAATACAACGCACAAAACAGAGCACGATATATGAGGACGGGGCGGTCAATGTCGTAGTTCAGAAAAAACCTGGTTCAAATCATACTATGCCTGTCTTGGTATATATTCAATGCCTGTCAGTGGCAAAAAATAAAAACTTGCCATTACAATACAATAGATATATTAAAAAGAATCAAGATATAATAAAAGAAGCGAATGTGATAAAGTAAATGAAACAAAACAGTATCAGCAATTAATGTATATTTGAGTGGACTTTCTTGGATGTTCTTTTCTGGATATGATAGCTCTTTCTGACATGATGCAAAAATTTAGAAAATAATTGGCTTTGACCATATCAATATTTTTTTATCGATATTACCAGCCGGTGGTCCGGCTGGTAATCCGGTGGTGGAATGGTTCAGTAGCTCTGGTCCATTCTTCAAACTTGTATGCAACAACAACTAAAAAATATTTTAGTTATAACTCTCTCCTCACAGTTTTTTTAAACTTAAGATGTACATCCGCATCCCACATAAAAAAAAAAACTACAAAAATACCTAGAATAAACCGATTCAATATGAATAACTGACAGTAACTTCGTTAATCCATAAACAAGAGACATGTTGATTGTGCAAACGAAAAAAAAAAGAAATAATACAAACCCAGCACCGTCGTTAGCATTAAGACTCTTGATAAGGCGAACTTGAATTGCTTCAAACTTATCAATATCCTGTGAGCACCAGGAAAAAGTTTGCGCGTTCCTCAATATGGGTTTAAATTTCGCATGATCGCCGGAGTGTAAAAGTGAAAAGATCGATTTCTTGTACAATTCCGTTCTCCCGACGTGGATTAGATCCCTAATATTTTCCGTGACGCACTCTATTTGGCCGTTGGAATTCACCTCTAAGAGGACCCAACCCAGACTGCCCGTGTAATGCTTAAGAGCCTGAAAGAAACAAAACTTATGTATTATGACCATTTTTACATCATCTCCATTGTGTGCATTTTGCTTAATACGTTTTAATAAAATTCTTTTACAAGCGTTAGCGCGTTTGTTGATCTTATAATTTGTGTTGAATTGTTTGCTTCGATATTCAATACAATAACGTTCAAGATAAAAACAACCTATCCGGTTAAAATTAGTTTCACCGAATGTGTAGTGTCAGCTAGCTTAAGAACCTAAGTCCTTTGAGTAAATTTTCCTTTACGTACCTCAATGAGGGTAGTCAGTTCGGAGTATTGGAAGCCGGCCGAGGGCGGCTGTGGTTGCGTGGAAGTAACCTCTCCCGCCTGCACTGGCGATAAGCATTGAGCCAAGCGCAAAGGGCACTCGCCGGGACAGTCGCGCCGCCGCTTCAGAACCTCCTGGATCTGACGAGTCGCCTCCCGTACAATTCCGTTCTTGTCAGGTTGTTTCACCTCCGCGAGACACGTACCCAATAGCTCCTCGAGCTGATTTATGGTCTCGTTCTCAAGCTCCCGCCGTTTTTTTTCGTTGTAACATTTGTTTCTGAAATATAAGTCTAGTGTTACCCTCGACTCCATGCAAACCGATAAATTTACTTTACATTAAAAAAATAGATCATCGACGAATTAGATAAAACACTAAAAATACAAAAGCTTACTCTTAAACAAGAAAACAAAAAAAAAACAAACACTTTACTGACCAACAATCAGAGAATGAGACTGATAATTAAAGAGACAATGTTTATGATGCAGCATTAATAAAAGTACTTAATAGAATAACCTTACATTGTTATAAATTAGTCGATAAGTATATTTAAATTATAATTATATGAAGATACGAAGTGAATGCGGCTCGAGGTGAGATTCATAAATATTAACGAGACGTCCATCGAGAGTAAGTTGAAAATAACAGAAGTTACGGATTGGATTGAAGCAAAGTAGTAACCATGGTTCTGGGGGTTACAACACGTTGAGCAACATCGCCTTAGATTAGATAAGGAAAATGGAGAGAACGACGTTTTTTAGTTGTACGAATAATCGTTACCACGTTACTGCTAAGACATTCGGTTGCTTTAACAAAATCTGACTCGAAATGTATTTGTGATAGGTAAAATGGTTTACACGGATGTTTATCTAAATTCAATTTTTTGATTTCGGAGTTGAAATTTCGACAAGATATATATAATATAACATGTGATTTAGCAAAAAGATTTATATAAATGCTTAAGGAGCCCAAGGACGTGTCAGCGTTGAACATAGTGACGCACTATTGCCTCTGCTGTAAGCTACAGCCTCTCCAGTTACATATAGCTAGCTATATTTATAGGTATTTTATTATAAAATAAGTAACTCAATCACAAACATCTCTGAATTTTCACAACCGATTGGGATAAAATACATGTATTAACAATTTTTAAGTCGTTCTCAAGCTTTCATGTTACAAACATACAAACACGAACCATTTCAGAGATCTAAATTTTACATTTTTTATATAATTTATTGGTACCGACAAGAGAGAGGACCAACTAAGATTTTTACTTTATATATAAAATATATCTAATCTGTATTTATCGTGCAATAAAACCGGCAATCATCTAATAGTTACAATAATTAAAACACACACGATAAAAAACGCCTTCATGGAGTATAAGAAAAACTATTAACATCTATTCAAGGAGCAACAAACAGGTGAGATATGAAAAGATAAGTAGGCCTTTGGCAGAACACTGATAATTTCAAGTTTGTTTCTATAACCTACAGGGCTGACTTACTATTTTATTTTGCTTATTCATTAATTCTTAGTACAAATTTAAAAAAAATAAACAAAACGAAATCCGGAGTCTTCAGACTTGTTTGGAGTTTATGCAGTGAATTAGAAAAACATAACGAAAACGCCTTATAAAACTTTTTAAGAGATAAGTTATTCAGAGATTTATGATGATATATCTCCAATATTGCCTTTCAAACCGGTACACAGTGGTACTTGTTACTTGTTTCTCAAAATCCAATACACTAACAGTTCTGAAATTAGAAACGACGCCTGTAAGGTAATCGTTATCTATAAAAAATAACTCTTTATAGCTCTTACCTCCTACGGTAAGCGTGGAAGCACAAGCAAATTAAATATTAAACTCAGCTCAAAAACAGAAAATCATAGGAAAAAGTTTGCGATTTACTATAAACACAATCACGTTGCTATTAAATATTAGGAAATTTTATCAGTGCGTTCAAATGATTACCGATCGTTTTCAATTTTACGCAATAAATCAAGTAAGAATGAGGTTGTTAGTTACAAAGAAATGAAAAACGAGGCCAGATTGGAATAGTACAAATTCAACAGTAATAAACCCATGTATTCACAAGCAATAATTTGGAAGCCAGGTCAGAAAAAGGAAAATTTTAAGGGAAGATGGAAAAAATAACGAAACGAAACTGTAAAATAATGTTTAAGCAAATGACCGAGTGAGATGAAGTACCCAACCCAACTTTCTTAACAAGTGAACAGTAAATTATAACATTTTCAATAAATACGACACTAAAATGTCGTATACTTTGAATCGTACATTTTAATTATACGTACAAAACGTTTTAATCATACGTACATTTGTGATTGTGGCTTATTGTCTGACTTTTTTCTTATCTTCTTATCCGGCGCTGTCACGCTCATCTTGCCTTGCATCCCCCTCCATGTGTCTCCCGGTTGGAGTTCACAGGATTCGATTCTACACAAGGAGCAAACGATTATTCTCCTAATTATGCAATTCCATTAACACGTTATTTGCAAAATAATTCATAAACAAGCAAAAAAAAATGATGCCGTTGTTACTTGACACAACGATTATTGTCGTTAGTTTATATATTATTCTTCATTTGCTTCTAGTATAAACTAGATTACGACAAACGTGATTCTTTATCAGACCAATTCATATATGGTGCAAAAGTTGGCAATAAAAAAAGACGTAATAATTTAATAATTACGAAAGAAGGCAGGGAGGGTACGTTACGAGAAGAAAATTACACATATTTACAAGGAAATTGACAATGCTCCATGGAATCAGTATTTCGCAAATTATTGCTGTGCATGAGTCATGTTTAACGTTAAACAAATTTGACGTGTCAGCCTTGCGGGCATGTAGCTTTTTGTCTATATACATACAATTTGATTTAACATTCAACTTACACGTTATCAAAACGAGCAATTACATACACAATCATAATGGAACTGCTATCGAGGAATAGTCATGTTTAAGTCGACGGATACTCATATCGAATGCCAAGTACAGCATAGGCTGTAGCCTAATGCGAAAGAGGGACGGAGATACCAGTTAAACGACGCCTACCGAGGAGCCCCACAACGCAACCTCACTGCGACGGGCGGCCGCGCAACCTTGAAATAATAATGTTCGGAATAACAACGCTCCATAAGCGTGACCAGAAGAGTGTAATAAATAATTCGCGAAAAATTTGGGGCCCTTAAATAGGGTCTTTGATATATTTAATGCTTAAGATTGTATTGTGTCGTATTACCGACCGACCAGTAATTTAAACAGACGTGTGTGTGTGTATATATATATATACATATACATACACACACACACATATACATTTATGCAAATATTTTGTAACAAAAACTTTAGAGCGCAATACTTTCACACTTTTAACAAACTTCCTTGCAAACAAGTGGAAGCAAGTTCGGTGAAAGTTGATAAGTATAAAGCGTTACGCGATCGAAGATTTCGCTTTTTCAAATGTTACTTAACAGGGCATTCGTCATACGGACGCCAATCGACGGCATACCTATACTTCACCCTAATTCTACTTTACTGTGAAGGTTAAGCGCGTTGTACTGATTGTTTTTTTGTAAGGTTTTTATAGAGACGCGGAAATTGAAAGCTTAAATTTAATAGTGAGAAGGGTACATTATTCATGGTGAACGAACAGGTGAAATGTGGGTAATATTATTCGGCGTTACAGTGACGTAATAGGCACGGTCTAAAACGCCTTTTTGAGTCATGACGAAAAATATAAATGTCATGTTATTGGACAAACATTTTCTGGCAATGATAAACGCATAAATTAAAACGGAAATTATACATAAAACATCCTCTTCTGATGTAGGATGTTTGGGTGCTTTCGACATATAGAACTCTAAAATAAAATTTAAAATTATAATTAAATTTAAAATTATAAAAAAATTCTCAATGTAGCATGGTTTTTTGAACCAACAATCGTGATATAGCGTCGCAATTTCATGCAATGCGGCCGAATTAGTGCAAAAACCATCGAGTTTATTAGAGAGCGAATACGTTGCGTCTGTAATGTTATTCTCCATCAGCTAAATTCAGATTTTATCTGAATCTATACTAAATTCAAGCTGAATTCATTTCAAACACGAAAAATGTACAGCATGATTTTTTTTAGAAAGCAATTGATGAAGAAAAAATGTTATAATACTTTTAATTTTACTTTCAGTAATAACTACTGAAAATTTAATAAATTATATTTACACAGTGTGCCAAAAACTTGTTGTGAGTTATTATAAAAATTTAATAAAGCATTCGATGCTTAATTTTATTAATATTGTCATATGAATGTATAGTTTCGATAGTTCGTAGAGATACATGATTTTTATTAGACACAAACCAATTCGATACAGTCAAATACCCCGCACGTAACAAATTTGATTCGTAACGAGGATGAAAAGCGCGTGTGATAAAAACTGGTGTAACTGGTGAATATCTTTCGTTTAAGAACCAAGCAGGATACAAAGAATATGTTGCAACGTATATGTCCGCCCGACACAATTGTAAAAGTTAATTTGAATATTAGATCCACAAATAAAAAAATGTTCTTAGTAATATTTTCAGTGTTCGATGCCGTACGTAGGCTAGTAAACGCTGAAATTCAATTTGCGTTTAAATCATATCATTTGGCAAAATCAAATTTGGCTAAATTAAAAAAAAAACCTCTTATAAACCTTATAAAAAAATATATTGAAGTTCCAAACGTAATTCTTGAATGCTTTAGTACCGTTGTGATTAATAAATCAAAAACAGTGTTTAATATGAAACATATTAGTCATAAATTAATGGTGTCCACGTAAAAATGTAATTGATATTTAAGAATACTTTTAGTTGAAATTAGAATGGTTTCTTCCTACGGTATTTTAATTACCTTTGAAATGTATCTACAGCAACATCAATGTCAAAAAAGATGTCGACTAGCTCTTCGACGTCGGAGTCCGAATTAAGTGAGGGTGGCAGTGTTGCCGACGGAGGAGCTCCGTCGACAGAATGGCCAGCAGAATTAAAAAGCACGGGCTCCGCTTGCACCATGGGCAGCATTGCTACAGAATACTCCAGAACCACTCACTACCACCGTTTTCAAGATGAACGACTCCCTGAATAAACTTTAAACAACACAGTCCGTATCCGCACCCAAACACACACTGCATTGCGCCACGCTTGCCGCGACGCTAATTTTTTTTTATATCTGTCAACAGCACAACGTATTTATTTTATGTCCAAATACACAAATTAAGTTAATTCACCATTTATTACTACTTTTTCCACCCACAAAAAGTGTACCGACTTTATTACGCAGCTAATAAAGTAATGCAATTTCTATCGAAATCCGTGCGAAACGTTCGCTACAAAACGACGATGAAAGTCAACTGAAAGACGAGACATACATATACATACATCCTTGTCGTTCGCTACTTCACAAATTATCAACACGGCGGCGCGATACGACATGGAGCGGCGGCGGCGCGCCGAGAGAGGTGGGGGGCGCTGGTAGCAGACCGGCTGAACCGTATCGCTGCTTTAGTCACACCCACGTCACTTCTATCTTACCGAATGTCTTTCGATCTCGCTCACTGGGAGACGTCAGACCCAGTCGACAACCAACGCCGATAACGAACGAAACAATATTATTGAAATTGTGATAAATAATAAGGGGCAAACAAATCTGTTTACATTATTCCCTTTCATATTTTAATAGACAAAAATAACGTAACAATTAAAAAAGGATGTCTAAGTTTTTATACGTTTATTATAACCTTAACCTTTCAAAAAAATGATTAATTATTTTAATTATTTTTTGAACTCGACATAAAACCCAAAGTGTTAAATACTGAAATATATAAATTACATAACAGCGATAATAAATAAGGACAACATTAAATTCTTATTTAAAAGTTTAAATTTCAAAATGATAAGCAAATAAGTAGGAATTTATCAAGAGCCGAGCTGTAGATAGTTAGATACTATATATAGACATGAAAGTGAAATGGAGCAATATTTATGTCAAGTGCACAATTTAGATAACAAGGTCATTCATTGCGTAATATTTTTTTTTGTAAATTTTATTTAATAACGCGACTAGACAATTATTGAACAGTAGACAAATTTAAGAATGTGAGGAATCGATATATAAAAGAATAAGAGTCGGTGGAGGAGTTTAGAGTAGGGTTTTAATTAATAACAAATGTTTGTGGCATATGAGTCGCTCTAATTATTAAAGTTACTATTAAAGTACTAATGTGTGCTGTTGATATATGAGATGAGAAACACGAAAGGGCACATTAAAATTGAATAAAGCTGAAAAGCGAAGAAGTAGTGGAGGAAGAGCGCTGGTGCGCGGCGCGTGCAGATATCGGTGCAGGCGGCCCCGCCAGATCTATGTCAGTAGGTCACGGCAATGACGTGGCACACGGTCGCGGCGAGCCGCGCACTTCATTCTAATTCCGCTTCGCCGGTGTCTTCGGTTCAACTGACTGTTTATGTCCTAATATGACATGTTGGCAAATTGAATTGAATATGAGCACAAACGGTTTTCATATAATAATACATTTGAACGTAACAGTCCTCGACCTCAAACCTATTCCACGTATGGATTTAACCGCGCCGTAAAGATGCAAAAATGGTACAGACATGTGAATAACTTGCTCCCGTGTAAGGCCTCTCAATATTACTCACACAATAAATAATAAGATTAACAAGTTTGAAATTAAAAACCATACAGCCATGTATGATTTATAAATCTTTAATATACTTTACTATTAAGACAATCAATTTTAATTTCATAAAAAATGAAATGAGTCTAAGACAAGTGTGTAAGAAAAAAGTAATGCAGTTTTTAATAATGAAATTGTTAATAACAAACAATAGTGTCATGCAACGAAAATTGAGTATTTTAATTTATTACGAAGTAGAAACGTAAGACCTCGAGGTCATTAGAACTAAACTATTGGATTTAAAAATATACAGTCTTGATTTGTCATTTGTTTCTAAAAACTAAAATAATTTAGTACGATTGTTAAACATTTGGTACAAAGCTTTTGCAAAGTCATTTTATGTCTTAATTATACATTACATTAAATAGATCACAACCCACATAATTTCTCCCTTGTAGTTTTAGTTGAGTTGTACATAATCATCTGTGCGTGCAAGATTTAACGAATAATATAGATAATATATAAATCAAAAACTATCACAATTTAGTATAAATGTTAAAAGGGCGAAAAAGCTGAAAAATTCATTTTCTACCCAGAGAAACAAAAAATAAAAACAGTGTTTTATTTTTTTTTATCCACCACATACCTCTAACTAAACTTTTTTCGTAAAAATACTTTGAAGCGTGTTATTTCGTTCTTCTTTCAACAACAACGGATCAACAGACCAGTATGATGTTTGTTATAGATTTAATGCGCATTATTTTTTCAACTTTTTTGCGATAAATGTATACTACATTTATCCCAGAAAAGTTGAAAAAATACAATAAAGGCACAAAAAAGTGATTAGAAGTCAATTGGCGAATATGGTTAAGAAACAGTTTAAAATACTTAGCTGGGTCGTTGGCCACAACAACCCAGCTAAGTATTTTAAACTGTTTCTTCACTAAGCTGATAAGGAAAACATTAAGTTTAAACATTAACAATCTGTCTATCTCGTCCTTACATCGGATGGCGACAACCCTTAGTCAAAAATCTCCATAATTCTATTATTATATCTTCATATTCGCGTCTATCCAAACTATGGACTACAACTACTTCCACGGTTTCATTATCTCCGCGAAAGGTTTTTTTTTCATCGGTATCTCATCGAAGTCAATTAATTTTTTTGATTTTTTTTAAATATGAATTTTGGAGATTTTGGGGTCTACTATAGTTTGATTATTGGAAGTTGTTGACACAATTACACGTAATGTCAAAATACTGATAAGTTTTTGTTAATCACTAGCCATGCCGTTTTCGTAACATTTTTGTAGAACAATTTCTCCGATTGAGATAAACATATTCAGATAATCATTAAATTGATATTGCCCCTATATACTTTTATTTCATGTAACCTTGAAATTCGTTTACTGTTTCAACAGATCGATTGTATCAGTTTTTTTTTATGTTTTCTACACACGAACAAGCGGTTCACCTGATCTGATGTATTTGCAACCGATGCTCGGCCGGCTGATTCGAGCCTCGGGGATGTCCCCATTCCTCGAGCGGAGACTCGACTAGTGCAAGGACTGGTCGGTAGTCGGGGATTGGCGCTTACAAACGCCAATCTATCCCTAACCGCGGCGGAGGGTGGATAGGGAGATGTGATGTGGTGATATAGCCTCGCTGCGGGCGCGCGGTCTGATTCGGCTCCGCTAGGGGGGGGGCCGTAATACCGGCCACACAACTGTCGTTATAAGGCGCCCGTTCTAGCGGACGCACCTAAGGCGAGGCGATCGGGAACGAGGAACCAACTGCAGAATGCGGCCTCCAGCAGCGCGATTGTTAAAACGACGCGCCAGCCGGTCCACTATTCCACAGTTGGTGTGAGTTTCCTCACCGCGATGAGGTTCCCGATAGCGCTCACAAGCCGCTGTTGTTTCCCCGCCCGAGGAGATTGAGAGGACATCTTCGAGGATAATTCTCCTTCCTCCCATTAAGACTCGAATGAGCTGGCGTATCGTTCTGCAATAGCCAGGATTGGTGTCGCAGTGGGAACTGCGACTTCTTCCCGCTGCTGCTGTGGGTGTTCCTGCACAACCCGTACTCTGGGGGCGACAGTGATGGCGTTCTGGGGCGGCTGAGGAGGTGGGATCGGCGTGGACAGCGCGCGCCGGAGCCTGCGACATAGCTTTCACACTTCCCTGCGTCCCCTTCCTTTTCCACCTTCTTCTCCCCCCCCCCTCTTTTTTCTTCTCTTTGCTGCCGCTTTGGGTCGACGGCATGTGGTTGCTGGAGGTGCCTCACGCCGGCTGTGTAGACACGGGTGCGGGCGGTTTTGCCCTCACTTGTAGCGAAGGGGAAGGAGAGGCGTCTCTCTGGGGACGCAGAGGTTGCCTGGTAGGCGGAGGTGGCGGCATCGGAGGCGGCAACTTAATGCCGCGGCTCCGTGCGATGCGCTGTAGCATTGAGCAGGGCCGGTCATAACCGCATGCGCCTTAGCGCAATTGGCGCATTTCGGCTGGAGGGCTCTCCGCAGAGAATCACCCACAAGGTGCTCTCCCGCACGGCGCACGCAGCGCAGGGGTCGATGGCAGTTGTCAGGCGAGTGGCCGAACCCACACCACACTGCGGGGCCCCCCTTCCCTCCCTCATCCACCTTGCCAATGCCAGGCCTCAACATGTTGCCCGGCATGTTCAGGACCTCGTTTACGGTTGGTGTTGGGGAAAGGAGAAGGGGACTGCGGTCGAGGAGCCAGGGAAGAGCTCGTCTTCACGTACGGATGCTATCATCGCGTACGAAATCGAGAATCCATTTCAGCCTCGCTGTCGCCTCCCTCTTCCCCCTCTGCCTGGAGGCATTCCTCGATCTCTCTCCTGAGGTATACCTCCAGCTCGACCTTTGATCCTTCTGTCTCCTCCTGGTCAGAGGGAGAGAGGGAGTCTTCTAACCGGGGACGCTTGTCTTCGTGGATAATCGAGTCCCTGGGAGAGGTACGCGGCCGAGTGGCTTTGATTCGCACCGAGGTGCGCCGAGTTGCCACGCTCTCAGGCGCGGGATCGGAGAGTACGGCGCTCGTCGGCGCTTGGCAGCTGCCGGGCCGCGGAGTCTGGCTGCAAGATGGACTTATCTGGTGCGAGATAATATCTCAAGCGATCGGGGTTCCATTCTGCGGCCTCCCGCGCCTTGGTTTTGGTGTAAGCGGGGGACCTCTCCCCCGCTTGTCCGCTATGATGGTGGGCCTAGTAACACAGCCGGAGTAAAACTCCAGTGCGTTTTAGGTGGCGTACAGACAGCAGCGCGCACCTCCTCACATCCGGTGCCTCTGGACAAGGGTCTCTCCGGCTTTGGATGTAAGTGGTGTTGGACTGAGTATACTCGGCCTTGGCCCTTATTTGCGCATAAAGGTCTTAAAGGCCTGACCACTGCACCCCTTTTATCCCACTCCCTTTTATCAAAAAAGGGGACAAGTAGTAGGCAGCGGTGCGGAACCACTTGGGCGAGCGCAAACCCTGATGGAGTTCCCAGGTGGGACGACACCCGGATTCACCTGATGGTAAGCAATCACCGTTACCATTGAAAATTTGCAAGGTCAGAGGCTTACAAATGTGTTGCCAACTTTAAGAGTGAAATAGGCTCTGTTCTTGAAGGTCCCTAAGGGTCCTCTAAGTCGGTCGGGAAATACTGTTGGCGACAACCGATCCGACAAGTTTGCGGTGCAGTCCACAAATAGCGCAGACTTGTGTGTGCTAGTGTCATCTTAAGGTTTAATTGGACGAAATTTTTTCGGAACCAGTTCGAAAATTTGCTGAATAGAATTTCGACTTTAGACACAATTCTTTTTCTGACACTTGACGACGTATTTCTGGTAATCCTGAAAATTGGTAACCCAATCGATTGAATAAGTTTTCAGGAAGCTTAATGAAATTTTCTAACGCTTTTAGCATAGCTAATCACGATGTTGTACATTCCATTCTCACTTACATAAGATGTACGCCTCTTCTATGATACGAGAATATTTGGAATGTTTGAATTTCTCCATACCTTCGTTAGCTTTTACAATCGATCCGCGTGAAGCAAGCTCTTCACAGTGAGCTGATCTTCAGTCTGTCGTTCACAAGGCGGTATACTTTTTCCTTATTCTTTTTTTTTAGAAAGATTATTATTCCTCAACATGTTTCCAGTTTCTACGGTAACTCTTTTACTCTTATTGGCTACCTTTCTTTTGACTCTTAAAATATATAAAGAGGCACTAGTAGAGCGTCTGTTAAACGCATGTTACGGGACTATTTTCTGATGAAAACCTAGAATGAAAAAGTGGTTCGAATACTGTCGAAATGCCACTAAAGATCTTGTGCCCACAAGTCTTTGGTCCACGACTGTCTATGTATATATATCTGTAATTCATACATGTCATTGCACCCAAGACAAATAATCTCTACGCCTCGGGTCGTCTGGAGAGAACGCCTACCACAATTGAGTCCACCCATTGTAATATTAATTTTTGGTTTTTGCGATAAGTGTATTTAAAATTAAAACAACGAGTCATTTACTT